>JARCZZ010009826.1:0-20090 GCA_030323915.1 Brotogeris chrysoptera | reverse complement strand
TGGGTGGGGACAACAGATTTAGGAGGAAGCCCCTTGCTTTTAATTGTCCTCTTCCTCCTTTTTTTGTTGTTTTTTTCCGTTACTGTTTCCCAGCTTCCTGGGTTAGCGGCCTCCTTTCCTGCATGAGCGACAGTAGATGCTTGAGGCCCATGCACAGTCAGGTCCTAGAGCAAGCAGTGCTGCTTCCTCTCAGCATCCCTGACACCTTTCAGCCTAGTAACAGTGTCCCGCAGCTCAGCCCCTGCTGCAGGAGGACCTCTACCAGGGAGCACCGAGTGCAGCCCTGCCAATTGGACACCCTCCTCTCAGAAGAGCAGTGCAGGAGCTCTCTGCACCCCGAGCTCTGCCATGCAGCCTCCCCTCTCATCGGTTCTGTCTGGGTGCCTGTGCTGGCTCTGAAACTTTGGTCTGATTTCACAGCTGTCCTTCTCTGAGCAACACACTGGACCAGAGTCTTTATGAAGTCCCTTCCAGTAGGAACAAATCTAAAATTCAATCCACAATTGCCCAAAACTTTCAGTCTGAAGGCTTTCTTGATTTGTTATCTCTGCTCACTTGAGACATAAAATATTATCCCCATTCCCAAGGGGTGATATGAATAAATGATGGAATGATTTATTGTGGATGGCCATAGAAGCTCACTCTTAATATGCTTTCTGAACACACAAAAAAATAAAGATAAGTTGATTACTCACAGGTTTGCACACTGAACATAAGCTCTTTTCAAGTATGAGGAAACACCTAGTGTTTGCTTTACGATGCTCAGTTTACTTCAGGTGTAACACCTAGCTTACCATTTACTTAGAAGGCAACCACAAAATGAAGCTGTCCCAGAAACTAAACCATTAAGAAACAGAAGTTACTCTAGGAACACATGAAGACAACTAATCCTTTGAGCTTGTCATGCCCCATTCATATGTTGTGATACTCTGTTGATATAAAGCAATCAGAAGCAATTTCCACCAGCACCTACTATTTTAAAATGAGTATGTGAATTTTATCAGTAGGAACAACACCTAGCACTTTTTGTCAAGAAGACAGACAACAAACTGTCGATGAGGGCATTGCAAACCACATTCATGCTCCCACTTAAAGCTCAACTATGATGCAACTTATGTGCCATATAAACTACGTGCTTAGTGATCTGTACACAAAATGTTCACGATGGAAATGCTTATTTTAGATCTCAAGAAACTGCATTGTTTCAAGGTCTCAGGAGAATTGCTAGCCTTTGGAAGGCTGTTTCATCTCCTTTTCGTTTTCTAAAATAATTTCGTATATTAAAGAGTTATATTTTCAAAGACTGATTTATTATGAACACATCACAAAGGGCAGTTGTGCTTTTATATGCCTTCTGAGCAAGAAGGTGCTTTAAAACATTTTTCAGGGAATGCTAGTCACAGAAGGAATAGTGGATGATTTGTTACACCGTGCATCAAAACTGCAATACAGGGCTGAAGCAAGAATCAATATTATTTATCATGATTTTGAGACAAGCCCTGCTGCTGACCTAAATAATCTGTAGCATCTGAATCACCACAAAGAGCAAACAAGGCAGAAAGATTTGGTGTTCTGAGACAGTTCAGCTGAGTTGGGACTTTACCCAGCCAGCTATTAAATGCTTTCTTTGGGATGCTGGCCCTGGAACATTTCTGCTGAAATTCCAGCAACGCAGCTGAAAATCACATACATTTTGTGATTTGGATTAAGAACTGAAAGGAAACTATCTTTACAAACCGCAGCCAGATAGTGTGACATCTATTATAACAATTTCATTTATGTGGAAGAACACACTGCATAACTGCACATCTTTTTAAATTTTCTTCCCTCCCCTGAGTAATTTCATGAACTTTTCTTAAGTTTAATAAACAATATATATAAAAAATATAAATATATATACCTTAAATATTTTAGGAAAGTAAAAAAATAGACATGCACAAGGGGAAAACGCTATTATTTTTGACTCTACATACTGAAACTATGAAAAATGTAACAAACAGAAACTGGACATGAATTGAGCAACCAGTACTGGATATTTTAGGTTCAGATCTTTCAAAGGCAGATGAATGCACCTCGATAGCTTTATGAATGCAAGCAACCTTTAAATCAACTGCCAGAATGAAATGTTTGCATAAGTCTTTCTAAAAACAAGGACACAAGATACCTATTTAGATATGATGATATTCAACCAGCTTTTCAACAGTTCACACAAATATTGAAGCTTTCTAAATGGCAAACTTATTTTGGTTAGCTCACAAAAATTTGCGATTCAAATCCAGTCACAGTGCATTAATAGTATGAAGTGTATAGAATAAAGTATAGTATATAATGGAAAGTCAAAATGAAAAGTGATAAAGTTGTAATTATTTCAGATAAAGCATGTTAATTCCTTTGAGGTTACACAAGCATAATTTTAATTTCAGGCATTCTTTCCTAAAAGGGTAAATTATTCCTTTCCTATTACATGGTTGACTCAATGAATGTTGTCACGCCCTGTGGCTCCATTCTGATGAGAAGCTCCCTATGCCACTGCTCACAGGGAGTGAAGCAGAAGGTTGCTTAGAGATTGCTTTGAACTTCTGATATGCAAGTGCCATGCAAAAACATGAGCTATGCAAGTCAGAGGGGAGGGCAGAGGGCTGAAGTGTTTACTCAGCTACTCCAAACACTCAAATAATTGGTATTCTACTGGAATGAAAATTTGGAGATTTGGCATCCAAATAGCAGAGCATTACTACCCAATTCTAACACCTGTAGGAGCACTGAAATGCTCTCAAAGGAGGGGGTCATCATGTCTTTATGAACTCTTCCATGCACCTCTGGTCTACTGGCTTATAAATCTGTCTTTGTCTCTTAACATTTCCTTGTTCAGAAAGGTCTCATGATTTCATCCTCTGATGATGGCAATGGAAAAGAGATACTGTTCAATGTCACTCAAGGTGACATGTTTGACATTCATAAGGTCAAGCTCTCTGTTAAACATAAGTCTGAAATACCTTCAGACCTAAATCCAGATCTTTTCTAATTTCTCTGTATGTTCCAAGATCACATGCAGTAACACTACTTCAATTATTCTGTTTTGCACTAAAAGATTGTAAAAAATGTGCATTTTTTGACACCTACTATCAAATAACTCCTCGTAATCACACAATATCAAATCTACTTGTGAATTCAATATAGTATCAGTTGTCATTTTAACCTCAGTTCGGATCCTTTGCAAAACCAATTTTCTCAAATAGGAAGTGATGAGGGCTGGAACAGTAGCCACATTTACATCAAAACCGGATTTGTATCCTAGCTTTACAATCTCATCAATACATTTTAATGTATGACTCAAGCCAGTGTTTTATTCTATTATATGTATCCACAGATGGTTGAGGGGAGAAAAATCTAGGCATTCAAACTAGTTAATTGGAGACATTTGAAGAACTAACTACATGTCGATTTTTTGAGCAACTCTAAAGCTAACGTGTTTGTTTTCCAAATGTTTTGGATAATTTTGTAGAAGCATACCAGTGATCAAAAAAGTAGCTGCTGTTTCTCAAGCAATCAGGTTAGGATTTAAATAAACAGAAAGGATTATACATTCGTTCTGTGAAGGCATTTAGAGATTTTCTTCCTTTTTTAGATTAACAAAAATGAGCTAAGAAAAGGCTATTGCTTTCTGTAAAGAAACAGGTGACTCACAACTGAATTTTGAGAATAAGGTTGACTGAAATAGGAAATAAGTGAAAGTTAGGGAAAGAGGAGATATTATAGTTTGATCTTGTGAAAAAGCTTTAAAACCAAAGCCTGAGTAACACTGCTTTCATCTTTAGGTGCAAACTCTAAGCTTTTTGTCTTTATTTCTTTTTGAAACAAAACCCCCAGAAGGCGGAATTATAATTTATCTTTATTAAATCTAAACTGGTAATTTAATTATCACACAATGGGAAATTTTTTATGACAGAACATGATAAATTCCCCAAGGCTACAACAAGCCTCATAAGGATGCACACTAAATCACTCAAAAAGCTTTAATATGAATACGAAAAGTTAGAGAACGTAGTTTGCCTTTTTATCTGAATTTATTGAGAGCCTTTTAAACAGTTCCCACCATGTGATCTGTCAGGAAGGATTAGCAGAACAATTAGTGAGAAGCCTGAGTTGTATGAATTCAGATCTGATGGACAGCCAAAGCTCAGGTAACTCCTTAGTTTTGTGCACTAAGCAGAAACTGCCATTTTGGAGAGAGATGATTATTCCTGAAATGTGTCGAGCAATGTAATGTAAAACATAACATATCTAATATATATATATATATACGATTTGAGACCTTGTTCACTGTCACCAGCCCTGTTGCCATGGAGGCAGGAAGTGGGATGCTTAATGCCTGGCCAGCCGGGGTGGAAGATGATGACTAACACTACTTAGAGTCCCCACCTTCTTGGAGAGACAGCTATTAAACCACACAGAAGCATCCACTTGCTGGACAAGCTCATGGCTGCCTCCTGGACCATACTGATGCTGATGATCAAGGTTAGGTTTACGAAAACACAAGGGAATTGTCTAACTTCTTCTATCATTCCATAGATGTTCTAGCAACATCAGTGGAAAAAGAATTATGTCTCTACCTGCTTTAAAAAAGTTTCATCTTACATGTCTAAGCTGGCAAATCCTTCATCATGAAACTGGCGAAAAACACACATTGATTTCAGTAAGCATTAAAACAAGCTCTTAAGACTTATAGCTGAGCAGTCTAATTGAAGTTAATGTTAGCAGGACTGCAGAGTTTGGAAGGATGATGGCCTTTATACTTATACTGACTTTTGAAGGTGATCCAAGTAATTAAAACTACTAAAGACATTTTCCTTTTAGAACAAATTTTAAATTGTCACATTTTAAATTGTCAAACTTAAAGGGTCAGACTTTATAAAGCTTTCAAGTTCTCCCATAAACTCTCTCACACAGATAATTTTAAACAGTATTACTTACTAAAAGCAGTTCTACTTATCAAATCAAAATGAATATATAAAGTCTTACAGTATGATATAGTTTTACAGTATCTGCAAATACTGTTATGCATATGGTATTGCAGTAGCATATAACTTTGAGTTGTAAGAAGGCACAAACAGCAGTAACACCTCCTTGGCTGTTATTCAAATCTCTTACTCTGCAATGACTTGAAGTGCGATCCAAAATCTCTCTCATGGGTGTGAGGACCTGCAAGTAGACTGGAGGGCTTGCTCCCCTCTGTGCCCTTCCCCTGCCCCTAGTATTTTCCACCGTGCATTAAGAAAACCATCTAGGACTTCTTTATTTTGTCCTGTAGTTGTGAGCTTCACTCTCAAAAATCAGTGGAGCACAAGGTCTCTTCAGAGAGTTTGGACATGGCCTGTCAGGTGACTGATCAGCTGTCCTTCAGCTCCTGATATAGAAAATCAGCTCCTGCATGAGCTCCAGAGAGTGTGAACAGTTCTTGGGAGAGGTTCATGGTCAGGAAAAGGAGCTCAGTGTGGTTTTGAATGAGAAGCTGCTTGAAGCCTATTTGCTATACAACAGCACATCAACAGTGATGCAGTGTTCTTAGGAATCAGAGAGGAAAACTGCTGTTCTATGTTGAATTTTGAATTATATTTTTTTTAATAAACATATCTTGTTAAAATAAAACCACTGGTTGTCAGATAGCTCCTGATGAAACTGGCCTCTGTTTCCCATGTGACTAGTTTGGCCATGAAGCCAAGCTTAGACAGAGGGAGAAGCAGAAAAACATCTATTCCCAAATTAGACTAGCAAGGATTCTCAAAACACAGAAGATGGGTAGCTTAAAGACTGAAGAAAAAGGCAGTGACAGTCACCATCAGTGACCATGAACTCAGGACACAGACATCACACTGCATTGCTAAATCACTCCTGTGGAGGATTTGCCATATAGGGAGTCCACAGTTACAATAATTTTTCTACAGGAGGACAATTTTTTCAGAGATGAGTCAAACAAGTAGACATGAGAGTAGTACAACTGAGCTGTATCACAAGCATGGTGGGAATTTCATCCACTTCAATAAACACATTTATTCTGACCTGAAAATTTTATTAAAACATCATATGTCACACTATACCAACTGTATCATAGTATATCAAGGATGGTGAGTACCTGAATGAAGGGGAAGAGCAGTCCAACTGCGAAATTGGAGAGCCAGTTTACTGTCCCAGCTATCATGAACGCAGCTGGCCGCTGTGACTGCTGGAAGAACTCTCCAGTGAGAACAAACGGAATCCCACCTGAAAGGGGATACAAGAAGTCAGTGATTCTAGTAAACTGCCTCTGCTAACAGCTGTTTCACTTACAGAGTTGTGTTGCACATGCTGTGTTGCGCACCTCAGTGACTAGCAGTGACTGCTCTATGGCTCCCTGCTTAGGTGTAGGTAGGGACTTCTGAGCCAGTAAAATGAGATTTGTCAAAATCATACTTTGGAGAATTAACACTTCTCTCTCTCACACCACTGCATCTCCTGTTTTACATCCTCTCAATGGTGGCAAGCAGGTAACAGAGCAGTGAATCTACACGACAGCTACATTGTGATGAGCTGCATATTAATAATGATTGTTTCTACTAAAATATTTGAAATGCTGAAATACTGAAATACTCTGAAATACTCCAAAATACTTTTAGACCTTAACAGTTGGAAAGATGGCTCTGAAGAGATTAAACAGTATTTTTTATACTAATTATCCACCTTATTTCAACAATAAAAAAGGCGAAACATTTGCTTCTCTGTGAGCATACTTTTGATTGATGCTCATTTAATACATTCCCTTACTAGACTGCTGGCACTTCTGGCAAGGTCTGTTTCTCGCATCAGCCAAGGACTCTGATCTCTGTAATAACAAGCTCAGATGAATACCACATTTGTCACTTGTGTTTCCTTCCACTTAGGCAACGGACTGTTTTGTGCAGCACTGCCATATTGCTGGCCTGAAAATAGCCCCTGGGGAACAGCTGTCTAGTAGCTGAAAGTCTGAATTTATGATCTTTGGCTTCCCTCATTACAGCAGTATATTTTAATAGAAATACTTCTGATTTTATGGAATAAAGCATGGATTGCATTTGCTGATTGGCTACATATTTCAGTTAATATCGCACATTAGACATGCATCTACTTACAGAATTACTTCACCATAGTTTGAAGAACTGTAAAACCTAGTAATATCAGTCAGGTATTCAGTATTCTGGTGATACCAATTTCTACCTCTAGGTCCTCATGTGTGTCAGTATTATTTACCTCACCACTTAGCTTTGTAGGTGACATCCATGTACATGTGCACTATGTAAGTCCTTTCTCTGTTTTAAGCATTTTAACAAGTTAGTGTGAACAACAAAAACATATTAATAGACACACTTCCTTCCAAAAACTTCTGTGATAATCCTGACTTCCAAAATATATATAAATTAAGATAAATATATTACCAGAGACTTATCCATCCACTGGGCCCTCCACATGAATGTCTTTGCTTGATCTATGTGCTTATTTTTTGCACGACCTTTACTCTTGGACAGCCATGAGTACATCTCTGAAGTGTTTTATAGCAATGTATTGTCAAGTAGCCCCTTGTGCTCAACAGCATTACACTCAGCATGCACCAGAAGCTGTCCTATAAGCAGTATGAGATAGGAACTTGTAAATATATAATGGGACATGCAGATGACACACTGTATCAGATACTCCTCCATTTCAAATCTTCTAGATGCAGAGATCATGTGCATAAAAGAAAGCCAACGTGATGCAGCAAAAAAAACATATATGCTAGTAGGCATCACTCTCCATCATCAGCTAACGTGACTTACTGTGAGATCATATCTACAATGGCAGCAAAGTCTTCAACTGAAATTTCTGTGCCACAAACTGACAGTTTAAATTACACCAAAAAATGTACAGAGCCATCCAAACAGCAGCTTAGTGACTTTCGACAAGCAGTATCTAAATACAGTGACTAAAAATGTGACCTCTCCCAATAGCACTTTGAACACACAGAATAAGCAACAAAACATGCAAAACTAAACAAAATTCAAGCAACAAGTGGTCTATCAATCCTTGATGGCTTCCAGTGCCTATTCTATCACATGCTTAGGATTTGGGTTTAAATCCTAAGATATGGTAATCACATATGTTCTGTCAGCATCTGTTTTAGGTCTCAAATGCCACATGGGGCAGAGGTTTGCAGGGGATTTGCCCCTTGGAGAGAGGAACTGAAGGACTGGAAACACAGACATCACATAAGATGATTTATTTATGATCATTTATTCTGTCATGCCTTTGCTGTAGGACAATCTACAGAGGTGTTGCTGTTCTTGTCAGGATAATAAAAAATGCTGTTCAAGATCTATTTGGGAAAACACACGTTGTACAAGAGAGGAAAAAAGCCAGAGGCAGAAAAAAACACAAAAAAAAAGGTACAAAAGGCCAGAAACAGATCAGAAAGCACAAATATTACAGAAATAAAAATACATGGGCATTATCTTGCAAAAAGGTTCCTTGAAATTTGAATGTAATTTCTAGATACAAATTAATCATCACTAAAATTTATTATTAGTCACACTTGCCACAAAAGCTCTTCCATCTAATTTGAAAAAATAGTGATGGTAAAAATAGTATTTTGCAAAGTCTAAAAAACAAACAAAAAAAAAAACCAAAAAGGAAAGACAGAAATTAGCAGCTCTTCTAAGCCTTTCAAATGATCCATAGAGGAATGGGAAAGGTGGCACAGACAGCCCTCCAAACTTTCCTGTGATAGACATAACCATATCCATAACAACACAAACCAGAGGAAGTAATTTTCTGTAGGGGGGTGACTTAAGAGGAATTATGTGGAGGAACCAATCAGCCTGAAAAGCAATAGGTATGTTAGAAACTGAATGAAGCCAGGTCATTGCTGTATATTATATGCCTGGAAGAGCAGAAACTTGAACTTACTAGGATGCAGAGCAAGGGGTGCAAACACCCGCCAAGAGCCATACCACTGTGAAGAGCACACTCCACAACTGAGTGAACAAGAAATTTGGGCAAACTGAAGGAAAAAGGTAAAGCCTTAAGGCGCAACCAAGGAAGGCACCTGAGATCAGCTGAACCTATAGTCCCAGGTGTCCATACTCATTCACTTCAGGGTGCCAGAGGTATGCTCAAGGACCCCTTTTCTCCTGGAATTTGGCTTACTTGAGATAGCAATCAGGGTGTTGAAAGAAGCTGTAGTGTGCTTTCACTATGTCAGTTGGGTGTGGGCTGCAGAGATCACAATATTATGGTGTCTCATCAACTACTTCTTAGAGAGTCAGACTCCTTGCAAGGTCCCCTATGTGATCACTATGCTAGATGGGTCCATACTGGCCTGTGTTCAAACCTGGATGCTTGGAAACCACAGCCTAAAAGCAATCTAACTAAACCACAGTATTTTTCAAAACAGTCTTTAAATATTTTGTCATGGGTTTTGCAACTTTAATATGCGTTTGAACGTGGGTGAAATAATTTCACCAAAAAGCTGATGTTCTTTCTTATGGGAGATGAACCTGGCATTAGCATTTCACTGGGAGGCTTTCCATGCAATTTTCAGTGAAACAGCCTTATCTTAGCTCTGATCATAAGCTCAAAAATGTGTATTAACATTTCCTGTAGGAGTTTTCAGCAAGGTAGCTTCTGAACACGAATCTAAAGAGGTAATGCATTGACCACAATAATTACAGTGATTCATTTCGAGTACTTTGCTCTTTTCAACATTGCAGTGAACACAATGGAAGAAGCTCTGAAATTACTGCAGTGTCATTAAAGAAAGATTGTTATACCTGTTACCATGCTACATCTATTGGAAACTACAAATCTCTTACTGCAGGACTTGTGTATCAATGGGCTTTTTAATGAAACTAGATTAAACCCACACAATGCAATTAGTCATGCAACAACACTTCTGTGCCCGTGTATTTTATTAATTTCCCTCCACAATTAGTCCAGTTACATTTAGAATCAATGTCGTGTGCTGGTAAATGTCCAGAATCTCCATGCAATTGCCTTTCATACATGAAATTGGAACGCTAGAACAGAATTAAGATCCTTAGAATATGTGCTGCAGATTTTCAAATATATATTTAAATTTTCACAGACATCTACATGTTTTCTTATGAAAAATTAAGTAAATATACTTACTGTTTTGTTCAGTGAGCCGTTACAAATACTGCTTAGCAGAAGTTACTCGATTCAGTGCAAAAATGTGAATACAGACAAGGAAGAGGAAGAAAAATATTCAGGCCCTCATTCTGTTTGTATTCAGTACGTAACTGGGAGTTGAAGTCATGGCTATATATATGATTTACAAAATGAGACCGCTAAAAGAATATATGCCTAACACAAATCAGAGAGATTTATTACATTGGTAAATCAGCTCTAGAGGTGATGAGAACTTTGTGCTCTCAGAACCAGTAAAAAGAAAGCAATTCTTCTTAAGCCTTTTCCACACACAGGACAAAACTCAGTGGCTCCACAGCCAGCCATAGGGCTCCCAGCCCCACCAGGAGGACTACCCATGGCCACACGACCTCATGGCCTCCTGCACGATGCAGCGCTCCAAATACTACCTGTGCAGTAGGGACTCTGGAAATCCTGAGAGCCCTGATTAGGGCAAGAGCTCCTAGACTTCCTAACTCCATGATTGGAGAGAAGGAATCTTTCAAGTCAGATGTTGTGGTATAACAGACAAGTACTTTGGAACAATGCTCCGTTTGGGGGAAAAAAAAAAATTAAAAAAATATCTGTGTACCTCTAAACAAGATCAAGCAAAACAGCTTTTGATTGCAAGGCAAGGCATGCAGAGAAGACCAATATATTCTAACAGGGTTGGGAGTTACAGTACTGTCCCAATGAAAGTCTTCAGTATTTGCAATTCAAGGGGAAAAAGACAACTCTGGAGGGTAGCTGTAGGAAAGGAACAATGGAAGTGAGACAAAGATCCTGGAAGAAAACTGCTGGAAAAACAACTCTATGTTCTTTGGTGAAAGAGAAAAAGTCTGTTAGCTTCTATCCAGACTTTAGCTGTAACATCCCCCTCCACCCCCCAAACAACAAAACAGCAAACAAAATCCCCAGCAGGCCAAACACCCCCAAAATCATCATTAAGCTAATGGGAAAATAGAATGCAAGAGTACTGCCAGTGGGGGATGCAATGCAACCACTGAGTTTCTTCCATCTCTATGGGTCAATGGATAGAGTAAGAATTTTGCAAAATACATCTTTCAATCTTTAAAGAGATGCTCTGTAACCTTTTAAATACAACTGTTTCCTAGAAGCCTGGGTAAAATCTTCAATTTTTAATGGCTTTTCCTTACTTGCTTTTTCAATTATAAGAGAAACCAGTAGTCTAGACAGGCCATTCTGCCAACTGCGGTACAAATCCAATACATCTTTTTTTGGTGTTCTGGTAACATTTTCAGTCCGGTGGGATATTTTGTAACTATTTTTTATTATCATTATTGTTATTGTTGTTTACTTTCTTTTTTGTGTTGGCTGTTTTGGGTTTTTTTATATAAAGCTGAACATCAGCATTAAATTTCTACTGTGGTGGTTTGCAATATTTCCTTTAGCTTCATCATTATAATTCTGCATAACTACTGAAGAACAAAACGCATTTAAGAAATGCACTCAACTTTTAATTACATATAAATAGTCTTCTAAACATTTCTGTTATATTTTCAGACTCACTTTATAATATCAGAATCCTAATTATAGCCTGACTTTCTGTTCTTCTATTTGAATGTGAAGGAAAAAATTTCTTTACTGAGCTATGACTAAGAGTCTTTATGATATAATTCATTTTATAAGTATTCTCAGTAACAATGATGATCAGACACTGATTAGCATCACTTCTGTTAATATTACATTATTAAAAACAATGATAAGAGAGTTTTTCCTTTCATAAAAGCACAGAAGTGTCTCTTGCATTTTCATCCCCTGTAAAAACGGCAGTGTTATGGAAATATCTGAATTAAAGACTCACAAGTGTGTTCAGTCTTGAGTAAGTGAAATATTCATACAGTCACATCACTATAGCAGGACTGAAAACTGGTAAAAATGCAATCCCTATCTAGTCTAGGTTTATTACTTCTACAATAATCTACTGAAAGAATTACAAAGTCATCAGACATGATTTCCCTGTCAGGAATTGAGGTTGACAGCTCTTTAGCACAAAATGCTGCTGGTTGTGAACCTGTGCACGCTAAAGCAGTCTTGAAAACGCGGTGTGGCATGTCAGGCTTTCCTCATGAAATGCTTTAACAAACAAATTAACCATAGTGGCTGTGCACAATTACATCCTTGTACAGCTGCATTCATCCTGAAAGACTCTGAGGGTAAAAAGAGTGGACCAAATTTTCAGAGAAGCTGGGACAGAAGAGTCTCTCCCTCTTCTTCTCCTGTGTCAGATGGGCAACAGACCACATTTTCACTGTTTATGATTTCTGGAAACTGTTGAAGTCTTTAGGACATGGGACCTCAAATGCCAGCAATTTAAGAATCTGGCTGCTGCTCTAGGATGGTAGATGAGGTAGGGAGAGCAGTAAATGTTTCTTGCTGTGGTTGATAACTGAAATACATACAGCAATTAGCAGTATCTGCTAGCAACAAGGAAAGAAAATTAAAGAGCCAGAAGATGCCCTTTGACTAGAAGTTCCAGCTTGAAGAAAGACAGCAACAGTCTTGCTGCGATGAAAGATATAAACCTTCTCTCTGACAAAATTCAGAAAGAAGTCACCAAAGCCGTAACTGAGGGTTCCGAAAAAAATGAAGTTTCTGGAATGGGGCAAATAACATCTGGAGATTCAAAGAACATAACTGCTTACTTGGTCAAACTGACACCATCAAACTACCCCTATGATTGCACTTCAGACCCATTTTTTCCCCTGAAAGTCTCTTACTGCTGTTTATTTAGCTTTCTACAGAGTAGCCTGGCTACCACGAAACACTATCTAGACCCTAGAGCAACTTTCATTGCAATGTAAAATTATTAATATTTGCATTTAAATGCTAGCCATGGAGCTTAGCCAAAAATAGATGAGGTGAACTTACAGCTTTTCTTTGCTGTGCACTGTGCCTGGGCACAAGGAAAATAAACATTTTTATTGCTTTATATTAGTTCTGCACATACTGTTCTATATATTTATTAGTTTGCATTTTTGTAAATATAAATCTTTTATACTAATCTGCAGAAGAAACTGTATATTTTGTACTGGGCTTTCTCTATCCCCATTAATCTGAATAATGCACTTATGTCACTTTTGCAGCTTTTGAATAAATCAATTTTTCATGGTTGCATGAAGCTCTAAAACACATGGGTGTGTTTTTTCAGCAGTAAATTTCTCAAGTGTGAGAGTTGTGAGCCATCATTAAGTACTTAATGATCATTCAGGAAAACATGCTACTGCAGGTAAGGGGAGTGCTCTCAAGTGTCAAAGCATTCACATTTTGAAAGCTTCAATTAAGATAATTTGTAAAATCTATTGCTAAAGACATAAAGTTCATAATTTTTCCTGCTGCTAAGAACTCCACGTGTCATCTCCAGCAATTCCTTTACCCAACAAATCTGGTTACCTTCCAAACACTAGGCATTCATTTTTCTTTAGAACTTCCACTAATTATAAAGAACTGAAATCACTTCTGCAACGCAACTGTTAAAAGCTGTACATTTACTCTATGCTGCTCTTTAAAGAGAGAAGTATTCAAATAAAACATAAGCCAGGTATTAATCCCAACATGTATGTTGAATTACACTGTATTAAATATATTCAAGGGGCATGTTATCTTCCTCCTCTCAAAAATTCAATGAAGATTCAGCCAGATTTAAAACAAGCCTAGTTTTATTTAGAAGCCCCAAACCTCAGTTTATTCATTGAAAGGCAACCAAAGGAAAAATTTTGATGGGAAGCCTTTAAACTTTCCATCCTTTCACCTCCTTGACTTAGCAGTAGTTGAAAATACTCCTGCCCTCAGTGTAGGCAGGATCTTTGTTCATTGTTAGAGAAAACCAGAAAAAGAAAGGTAGATCCATTCTCCTGCTGCTGTGCTTCACAGCACAGGAAACTAAAGCAATGGCATTAACACGTCAGGCTGTGATGGCAAACTGGCAGCTGGGAGGCTAAAATGTCAACCCTAAGGCTGGATGGCGGTCTGCAGCAATGGAGTGGCACAACAGTCAGTTGGATGGGACCAGAGGTCCCCCAGCAAATCCTCAACTTAGCCTGGTACGTATTGCATAATAATTATGTATCTTGAGATTATTACACATTCCTGAACCAAATTGTAACTCACATTTGGAATATTTAACTGCTCTTAGTGCAGCAAGTTTTAAATCTACTGTTGTGCCCACAAAAGCCTTGGAACTATCACCAGACCAAACTTTCTTAGATACCTGGGAAAACTAAAGGTTATTTCTGCATAAGCACTCTTCATAACTGATGCAGGAACTGACATCATCAAAGGATATCTATCTGCTGGGAAGACTCAAAAGGCTCCCAGTCTACAGAATAAAAGAAATTTTTATTATTATCCTCAACTTTCAAATTTACCACTTTTTAATTAAGAACACAGTAACATGGGTTTATTTGTTTCTTTTTAACATCATGCATACACTTTTCTAATACAAAGAGGTTTTTTCCGCTCAAGCAAGCTCCAAACTCTTCCTCAAAATGGACTAGACGAATGCCTCTGTGTGAGGCCATGAGCATTAGAAATTCTTACATCCCACTGAAGAGAAGAAGCTAATACATCTCACACAGCTTCTGTAAATGCCTATTTCAGGCAATAACAGTGATGTTGCCTTTCAATTCAGTACTTTTATATCTACATGTGTGCTATCACACGTTTGTGCTTCACATCCAAGAGATTTTTTTCTTTCTTTGATGGCATTTCACATTGAACAAACCTCATGACTTTCAAAGTGACCCTTTCATTACAACTGCTCTGCTGTCAATGTAGCTGCACTTTGGCATTCAGAGTAAAAGCACAGGCTGATTTCAACTTTAAATACCAAAATATCTTTGATACATCTTGGGGTACAGCAATGATTTCCTCTGAGTTTTTTTTGTTTACTTCATAATGTCAGTTTAACACATACTGCGTATACCATTATCATGTTTCTATTGTACCTGTGTTGAGCGGTACTAGGGAAGATTTCACGCACATTCCATAAATCCCCATAATATCAGTTTAACACATATACCATTATCATGTTTCTATTGTCTCTGTGTTCAGCTGCACTAGGAAACATTTTGCTCATATTCTGTAAGCCATGACAAGTATTACAAAACTCTCAAAAAAAGAGACAAAAAATAAGTGAAACAGTTTTCTGAAATCATCTTGTTTGTTAATGTTTCTTAGCTGTGTCTGAAAATGCAATTGCTATACAAAAGTTACTGGTGAAAAATAAAGCTCTCACTACCATAAAATTACTATTTTTTCAAATTCCATCAGAGTGTGAGTTTTATTTATTTCTCTTTTCTGCAATAAGAAGGTGACTGGAAACATACCACTGGTCTGATTTTGTCATACTTATATATCCTGAATAGGAACTTATTATAAAAGTAAGAATCAAACCAAGATCACACAGATTTATGTTTTTTCCTATTCACACGAAATTCAGACTTACACAAATTCTGCTGAAGTTGGCAGGACTTCTGAAGAAAAGTGCTACTAATCTACTGAAATCCCTACAGGATTTAGGACAAGAATAACTCCTTCTAAGGCGCTACACAGCATAAGATAGTAAAGTCAGACTCCCTGAAGCCACTGTTGTAAGGCTTAACCAGAGACTCATGCTTTCTTTTCACTGTGGTGCCACTGATTAAAAAGTAGCAGTTATTGATGTAAACTAAGTTAGGGGCTGCATGCTGGATGTAATAACCCACTAGAATAACCCACTGAGAACATACTCATCTTTGCAGACACGTGGGCTTTTTGACAAACAGAAATAAAGAAAGAATCAAGTCATCTCACTTAGAGATGAAGGAAAAACACAAGTCTGAAAGGAACTCAACATCAGATAGAATCACCTGGTTCAAATCCAATTCTCAGCTGGTTTAGGCAACATTTAATTTATAAAACTCATTTGTTTAGTTTCCCTTTTTCCTGTTTCCGTTGAGAAGCTGATACAGAGCTCAACTCCTCCAGTTGCTAGATGCTTTCTTCCAATTTCTGTTCTAAATTTATTGATGGCTAGCTACTACTTAAGTTTGGTTCTTTGTTGTTATTTTCTGCAGCTGCAGCATTTGCCTTCAGCTTATTCTCCCTCTCAGTGTTTTTTTCCATTTTGCCCATGTATGTAGCAACAGAAATCATATTCTCAGTCATTGTCAGACACTATAAAGTTATTCTGTATCTTTTCACACAAAAATCTATTTTATTCACCCTCACAGTTGCCTTTCTTTGCAGCCTTCCTGTGCTAACTGCCGCATGAACAGTTTTGTGCTCCAACATTCAGTTCTAAGTCATCATCTCAAAAATGATAACATAACACATGACAACACAATAAGCATTTTTGACAATGCAATAAGAGTGACATTGCATGACAATATGATGCATTAGGTCTCTAAGAAAATATATAAAAGAATGTGCATATATAGTGTTAATATAAAGCAATCTTTCAAATGATGTAAAATATAAATAGCTTCATACGTGAAACTTACAGCTTGACATGTGATACAGGTATCATTCTTATATTTACCCTTAGCTGACCGGCATTTTCAGACATCCCTAAATCCTCACCTTGTTCCTGAGTTTCTAAACCTCTTTTTGTCTCCAACTGCATGTAGTTATACACATCCTACTATTAGAAGTGGCTTAAACATGAAAGACAAAGTGAGATTTCAATGAAATCACTAATCTCAAACTTGAAGTGCTACCAAAATAAATTTTCAGCACAAAGACAGTTTGAGTTATCATAATCAGGAAGTGGATATAAAAGCAATTCCTCAGATTTTTGGGAATTTCACTGGTGTTACTGCTTGTTGTAATAAAATTATTATTAATTTAATTAATTATTTTATTAAATTAATAAATTTATTCATTATTTACCTTCTAGAGGACTCCAAGAACTCCTGGGGGATGTTCAGTGAAAGAAGGAACATTACTGCACACCTATGCAATATGTATGCCTGTGTGGTTTGTATGCCTGTGCATGCTTGCGGCCAACCACCCTCCCAGATGCAGTGGTCAAAAGAAAGGCAACACATTTCTGCTACACAAACACCTTTTACCTTACTGCAACAATAGGCCCTTGGGTTATTTATTCCCAAAGGTAAAATAAATCCAGTGCTTCAGTTCACTGTGTTTCCAGAGGCACCAAATTTGCAAAGATTTGATTTGAAAGTGACAATACTTTTTCAATTTCCGGAAGAAGGTGATAAAGGAAGGATTACTTCAAAGCCAGGCATATTATTGAAACAGTCCACCTCCTCCCACCTTTTCATTTAACTTAGACATGCATCATACCTAATGTCCCCCACCATGGCTTCCTTTGCTTTCTCCATTTATCAAAACTTGATATAAAGGTGTTTGTTGCACTTAAATGGACTATCCTTCTAAGGAGCAAATATCAATAAATCTGTTCATGCAAAGATAATGTTTGGAAATGCCTTACATCAATTTTCCAAATTTGTCAAGGTCTGACTGTATTTTCGTCTAGCTTATTTCCATTGGGAAAATTATCTGGAAGTCCATCCCAACACCGTTGTAATCCCCAACTAAATCAGTTATTGTTTTGTTTCCATCACCTGGGTCAATCTCTTGACAGATGGCAGAAGAGCCATTCTCTGGTTCAGAGACTGAACATTTCTCTGTTTAATACAAATTGGAAAAGCATCAAAAACAAAGACTGCAAGCTCCTCACCCCAAAATACTCGACTGTCTCCCTGGCAAGTGGGGTCACATCCCTTCAGGCAAATAAGGAAACTGGATTGCACACTCTAAGCCAGTTGGGTTTGTTTTGTTGTTTTTTAAACTATCTGGCTGGTAGATTGAAGGGGCCAGTGTCCAGCAGCTTTATAAAACTATATGAAATCTCCCAATGCACACACATACATATGGATATTTTTCAATTTACCCAGCAAAATCAAAAATAACTTGTTTGTGCAGCAACTGTTGCGAAGTCACAGTGAGTGAACTGGGAATTCAAGTAACAGATGAAAAAAAGCAGAACCAGCTCTGTAGCTGTTTAAGTCAGATTTTAGTGTGGTTTTCCAGGAAGAGAAATCCATTCTGCAAGCACAGTTCAAAGTGCCTGTGTTCAGTGTCCACAAACAGGCAGCCACACAGCTTTAATCAGGACAAAAGCAGGGATAACTGATTTTAGCTTCTTTTTTTCCTTCAATAATATCTAAGACAAAATTAAAGGAGGAAGACATTTTGCATGTACCTCAGCCAATCTATCGCCAAAGGCATTCCAAATCAATGCATTTGCTCATGACACCTAATACTAAGAGCAAAAATGCTTTGTGGAGATACTGAAAATATTCTCTTGTTATTTTTCTTTGATTTGTTTCCTCTTGATTTTTGAGTTTTTGCTTGTTGCTTCCTTAGGAGACAGAACCAATCCCCTCAGTCCTTTCTATTTAGTCGCTGTATGACAATTCTTCAGTTGAAGTGTATCTTATGCCTATTTCATGTCAAATGTGTGACCAAGAAAAACATTTCCATTAAGCTTCTACTTTCTGCTTGAAGTGAAAACTGCGAAACTATTTACTAGCATGTTCCCAAATCACAAGTGATACTGGAAAGAAGCATGTTTCTCCACAAACACCTTCATTTGTGTATAATTAACCAAATAAGCACAATGAAGCAACTGTCTGGAATAGCATGGCTCCCTACTTTAAAAAAAAAATAAGCTATTTTTGAAGGGTATTTTTCTGTCAGATCATAGATTTACTATCTTGATCATAAAGGTTCCTTTAATTTTTAGTAAATGAAAGCTTTCTTCTGTTTGCCTTTTGATAAAAATGATAAAAGTACCAAATCAAACACATGCCGGAATCTACCTGTTGTTAGTACTGCTGCTTCAGTCCTTAGCAATATGCCTAAAAACATTTGCAAACTGAAAAGTCAAGTTCAGAAAAATAAAACAAATAAACCCCCCACAGTTTATAGTAACAGCTGATCCTAGCTGTAAAAGAAGCAGATGGGACTCATGCATATGCTATCAGAAAGTGGGATACCACACCACATCTAAGCTATCAAGAAAGAATCAGATGTTCTGATGAGAGGGAAAATGCTGTATTTTTAAAGGCAATTTTATGTTCTAGAAAGTTATAGCAGTATTTTTATAACCTTAAATCCTTATGCTATTTACTGCTTTTAGATAGGATAATTCTTATAAGCGCCAATAGCTCAGTGAACGCAAACTATTTCAGCCAGTGTTAAGATCTGTATCTACATGATCATTACAAACTTTGTGGGATTTACTCTGAAGAATGCTAAAATGCTCTAAATAACTACAGACAGAATTTAATAAGATACTGAAAGTTTGTAATACCATGACAATAGTACCTGTTTAATCAATACAAACAAATGATGCTCATGATGTCCACAAAAGGTTAAAAACATTTAACAATCAGAAAATTAATAACAAAAGTATGTATTAATTTTATTTTGGAAAAACCCTTCTACTGACCAGAAACGTATGAAAGCTATTTTTGAAAGAGAAACCTCTTAGCTCCCAGCTAAGAGGTAGGAAAGTAGTTCAGATCTCCTAAAAACCACTAAATAAAACAGAGGAGTTTCACTGAAGGTAAATATATCCCTATTAAAGTAAGTTAAAATATTGCTATCAATTTACAGAGGAATCAGAATATAGGATCGTAGAACCATAGAATCATAGAATAGTTAGGGTTAGAAAGGAACTTAAGATCATCTACTTCCAACCCCCCTGCCATAGGCAGGGACACCTCCCACTAAATTGTGCCACCCAAGGCTCTGTCAACCCAGCCTTGAGCACCACCAGCGATGGAGCACTCACAACTTCCCTGGGCAACCCATTCCAGTGCCTCACAACCCTCACAGTAAAGAATTTCTTCCTCATATCCAATCTA
>JARCZZ010009825.1:15720-64781 GCA_030323915.1 Brotogeris chrysoptera | reverse complement strand
CATAGCCAGAGCGGGGAACCAGAGGCAGCTGCGGACAAACCCAGCAGCAGAAGGCAGGTGGAGGCAGTTGAGTGCCTTTGGTTACTCACCTGCATTAAGGCACTAATGAGCTGCAACTCCTCTGTCCTCTGTTCTTGCTCTATGGAGACCCCCCAGCAATCTCAGTCACTCATTCAGGCTGGGGGTTCTGATGCCAAGGTCATGCCTAGGTGTGCAGGAATGTCCAGCCTGTGCAGCCCAAACCATCCTGGCTTGTCTAGGGATGGAAACACTTTGGATGCAGCGCAGAGAACCCATTGGAGATTGTGTCTCATTGCAGGATGTGGCAAATCCAGCAGCACTCACGTCACATGGGGACATTAAAACACAAAATTGCACCAGAAAAAGCATTAATTGCCCCACAGTGGACCCCGGACACAGCTCCTGCTGCAATGCCAGAGCCCAGGCCCTGCCACCCCTTACTCCAGCGCTACCGGAGCTGCACTACCTCCCTCCCTGGTCCCCCCTGCCAGGCCCAGACACCTCCCACAAGCCATGGGGTTCACCTGGGGCATGATGGGACCCACAGCTCACCCAAGGCCTCGCTCATGTCAGGATCACCCCTTTCCTCCAGGGACCCTTCGGACCATGGGATACCTGCTGCCGCTGCCTCGCACAACTCTCACCTGGTATTTGTAATGGACGAGCTCCCAGCATTTAGAGCCAGAAATCCTTGCTGCGACATAAATCCTGGGTGCATGCTCAGGATGGAGTTTGATACTGGTTTTACTCTCTGTCCTGCCCATGCTGACATTACCCTCTCAGCCAGTCTTTATGTCATGTGTCATGATGGCACACGTGCCCGTGACACCGTGCTGGAGCAGTGCAGAGAGCAGGCAAACTGCAACTCACACACACACATACACGTTACTGAAGGTAACGTATTAAGGTATTATTTGAAACGGGTCTTTCTGATTTCAGCTGATGTGGGCTGATTTGAAGGGCAGTAGCAAATCAAGTAGTAATGTCCAATTAGTCTGTGCCTAATTCATAGTCTGTGCCATCATTTGCCTGTTCTAAAGAAAACAAAAAAGGAGCGAACTCCCCACACAAGCAATCGGATTTGATGCCACAGACAGCAAAGACCGCCGTGTGCAGGGTGACTCTCGGCAGCCACGGACATTTCTCACCACTTGCCCTACCTGTGTGTCACTGGCAAGAAGACTTTGAGATACTGCTTCTGCTTCCCCTTCACTGTGAAGGGTGCGAGGGCCACTTGGGAATGCAGCCCTGCAGATGGCAGTGGAGGTATCAGAGCTGCTTGGTTTCAGCTGCAGTAGAGCAAGGTTAGCAGGGTGCCCAGCAGGTCCCTTGGTTACTGGACTGTTCCTCTATCAACTCATGGGCTCTACATTCTTTTGCCTCTCCTCCCCATCCTGGGCAGCAGAGAAATAGGAGAAGAAAAAGCCAGTTTGTGATGGGGTCTGGGTTCATTTCTGTGCTTACGCAACTCATTGATACCTGCTCAGAAACTCCTGGAGCCAGACTTGGAATTTTTGAGGTTTGCCTTGTGCAGATAGTTTGGTTGCTGCCCTCTGAGACAAGGAGGCACAAAGGCACAAAATGTTCTAAGTAATGTGAAGTTTGATGGCTTTGTAATGGAAAATACCTGAAGTGCTTGAAGGCAGTTGACACAGTTTTAGGTCCTTACCTCCCGAGTAGAAAAAGTGTAAGAAAAACAATAGAAAAATAGGACCTAGAGATGGGGAGTACCTGGGACTAGCAGATGTCCAGGATGGGAGCAGTGAAACTGGCTGCTCAGTAGGACAGGACGATTGCTATGTCTGTAAGGTTAGCTCAGCTGGAGCTCCAAAGACTGCCAGCAGTGATGAAGATTGTTGGAAGAAGTAAACGCCACTCAAAGACCACAACCACATTTTTGTGTGCATGCGGGAAACTTTGTGGAAAATGATGTAATTCGTGTGTAGCCTCATGAATACGTATGTGTGCCCAGTGACTGTATAAGGACGGCCTGTGTGGCAATACAGGGACACACACGTTAGGAGGAGCTCTCCCTCGTGTCTCCCGGAGCCGCAATGAAGAATACCTGCTTGTCAACTTGAAACGTTGGCCAGTTTGTTCCTGGAGTTGTCTCCGGATCACCTCTGAACCGGCAACAGCCCTTGAGGTGACGCTGCTGCATATCCTTGGCCGCAGACTGCAGGAACATTGAGCAGCTTTGCGAGGAGAGGGCACAGGGAGTTTACATGCCCGTTCCTGGGCATGGTGTTGCAGATGTGCTCTGTGCGCCTGTATAACCAGAACTGCTTAGAAGCAGCGTGTTCTGCCTCCTGGTTCCTGGGGGGCTAACATGCTTTTGCTCATATCAGCCCAAGGACTCCTCATCACCCTTCCAATATGGAGTAAAGGGAGCACTAAGGCTGACTTATTATGGCACTTCTTGTTTCTTGTAAAATAGTGGGTTTGGAGACAAGAGCCTTTTTTGGTGTTGGTAACTCCCTACCCCAAAGAGTTTCCATGGTTCAAAAGGCCAAGCACTATCCCCAAATACTGTGAGAGGATGTCAGTGGTGATAATGCGAGACTTGCTGCATCTGAAAGGGCTGCTAAGATTAGGCTGCAGTTCTGAGCTCTTGTGGAAACTGTATTAGCTGCATGAGGGAAGGACTACTCCCAGTGTCTCAGGAGGCCAAAGGTTCTCTTCACACTTTGAGGAACTAAAGCATCTGACCAAGGATACTGGCATGAGGACAAAGGGGCAGCTGCCACATTTTCCTCCATGCTAGATGCCTGAGACAGTTACACACCCATCCTTCACTATAGCACCAGAATACGAATACAAGCTAGGCATGGCCTGAAACCTGTTTAATGTCTTGTAGTCTGAGCCCAGCTCCCTAGCAGGTAATGCACGTGCCCCTCCCTGAGCAGCAGCTAACTGGAAATGGTAAGCATTCTTGTTGTGGATTAGGATTGCCCTCTCTCTTGGGCACCTCAGAGCTCAGTTGAAGAGCGCTCTCATTGCGGGTGGCTGATGCAGGTGGGTGACACAATTTGGTTCCTCAGTTCAGCCAGGCCAGAAATTATCTATCTAATCTATCCATCTAATCCACCTCACACGCTTTCTGCATGGCAAATCATTTGTATTTAACGTGCTTAAAGCAACCCCAAGAAGCCCCATGCTGACATATTTAGTCTGTTATGCCTTAATCACACTGGGGAGGCACAAGTTTTGTCTTCAGAGGATGCCTGACAAGTGCTTTACAAAGAGAGACTGAAATGGGTGTGCTCTGTCTTAGCTCAGGTAAACAGCCTTGATTAGTATATCATAGCCTATTTGCGCTTCAGCCAGGCAGCAAACCCAGATATGACACACAGCACGTTAAATAGCTTTCAAAACTTATTTTGTATTCATGCATTTAGTGGCATAGGCAGAATCCACATGCAACTTGTAGAAGTAAGACTCCGTTCCTCATTGTGTCTCAGAAGTAGGTCAGAGGATCGTCTCTGGTTTTGCCAGTCTGAAAACCAGTAAGGCTGGGACCTTGGTTCTCATGAGGAAGGCTCTGAAACACCTTTAAGTGGACGTAGTCGGTATCAGAAACTTGGACCTGGAAACCAAAACAGTGGGAAAGTGAGGATCATGGCTTCAAAGCAGGTTCAAACAAAAGGATGTTCTTTACATACTTGGAAGAAGATCTTTGCTCCGGAGCTTAATTTTAGGAGTATGTCCATTTTTACTTCAACAGCTCTTAACCCAATTATCTTGTATTAATGGGAAGTTTAATGCCTTAGGCACCAAGAGGTTGCTATGTACTTTCTGGTAGCTGCAGCATGGTGCTATGTTTGTTTTGGTACGGATTACATTTCAGCTCTAAGTCTTCTGGTAAAATATCAGTGATGTGGAAAATTCAGACGTATGAAATAATGAATCTTGTCACAGAGCTCATCCCAGTTAATGCTGAAATGAGCAACTGTTGCCTGTCACTTGCCAGATTGGAAAAGAAGAGACAAATAATCTATTCTCAGTGTCATAAATGGATTTCCTCCCACTTCAGTAACATGTCAATCTTCATTTCAGAGTACTTTGGTCTGGAGGCTTAGCATGGACAGCAGACAAGTATTTGACACTGCCTAGGTCAGCAATAAGATGGTACAAAGGATAGAAACGCAACTGGGTGTGACTTCTGGCTTTACTGCAGCCTTCCTGGACATTGTTCCTCTTCATCACTCAGTACTATGCCCACAGAAACACATCTCACAGAACCAAGGGAAGCAAAAACATCACTGATGTAAGTACAACTCAGACGAGTCATAGAACAGGTAGTCTGTCAATGTAATTCGTGGTGCCCACAGAGCAGAAATAACTCTTCAGAGTTACTTTAAGGAAGGGCTTGGGAAAGAGGAAGGCTTGGCAGTATCTGTCCTTCCTGGGATCAACTAAATACGAGAAGTGTGGAGCAAATGCTCATAATGTCTCCCTGCAGAATTACTGTCCCCGAAATCTATCTGTCACTTTAATTAATGAAGATTCTGAGCCTTGTCAAGGGAGCATATCCTGCAAGTCTCCTATATTGTTTAACTACAAACCGTAATTACAAAGCTCCTGTAACAGATACAAACCTTAATAAAGTAGTTTGTCCCAGCGACCACCTGAGTCTTATATACTATGGCTTTAAAGATGCCATAGGTTGTGTTTTCCCTGCTTTCAAGCTGTTGCTTCACCTGTCAAAAGAAAGGGGAAAAGAGTTGGCAGGTTCATATTTCTTTCCTATCTACCACTCCACTTTTCATCCTTTCAAACCACACTCTTAAGGAACAAAACCCAGAACCCCACGAATAATTCTATTTACACCAAGGCCTCCAGCCCTCTTCCCTAGCATTGCCTTTAGCATTCTTTAAACTCCCCTGAGACTGGAGACTTTCTAGCTGATGTAGTTCCTAGGCTAAAGGGCTCCAGAAGAAACAATGCTCTGTGCTGGCAGCATTCACACTCACAGCTCAATTAGGTGTTAATGAACAGTACCCATCTTAAGCCCTGTGGATCTTAAAATACGCAGTTCAGATATCTACAGACTGTTGACACAGGTATTTCCAAAAAAGGGTTCATAGTTTTTCCTGAAACACACAAAGTGTAGGGCAAGATTTAGGTTCAGCACCAATTCCAGTGGTACCGTCCTCTCAGAGATTAAATAGTGCTGTCATTACAAGGCTGAAAGGGCAGGGGACTAGCAAATGAGATAGGTGTGAGCAGCAGGGGAAGTCTGGCCCTGTGTCTGAGGCATCATAGAATCATAGACTGGTTTGGGCTGGAAAGGACCTTGAGATCATCCAGTTCCAGCCCCGTGGCATGAGTAGGGATGTCTCACACTAGACCATGTCACTCAAGGCTCTGTCCAACCTGGCCTTGAACACTGCCACGGATGGAGCGTTTACCACCTCTTTGGGAAGCCTGTGCCAGCGCCTCACCTCACAGTAAAGAACTTCCTTATATCTTACCTGAACTTCCTCTCTTTCAGTTTGAAGCCATCACCCCATATCCTATCACTCAGCCCCTGAGGAAGAGTCCCTCTCCAGCATCTTTGTAGGCCCCTTCAGATACTGGAAGCTGCTCAGAAGTCTCCACGCAGCTTCTTTTATCCAGGCTGAACAGCCCCAATGTTTTCAACCTGTCTCCATAAGGGAGTCCCCATCCTACACGAGGCAACAGGAACTGCAAATATGCAAAGATGCCATAAGTCCCTGCCCAGGGTCTCCCTTCCCAGGTAAAGGGGAATTCCTGTCTCTGCAAGGGCTGCTCCTTCAACCGCTTGTGCCTGCATAGGAGGAACAGTGATACTGCTCCTGAGTAATTTAATCAGTGTCATAGAATGATTTGTGTTGGAAGGGACCTTAAAGATCATCTAGTTCCAGACTCTGCCACAGGCAGAGACAACTTCCACTAGAGCAGCTTGCTGCAAGCCCCATCCAACCTGGCTTCGCACACTGCCACTTCAGCTGGCAGCATGAAGTGAGAGGACCAAGCACCAATACTTGGTTCAAACCAACTCTGGCAGCCCCAGCTGTGACTGACCAACAAAGCCCTTCAATGGAAGGCGGCCCAGAGGAGCTGGGCCTATGAAACTCAGAAAACGCAGGGTGTGCCTGAGCACAGCCTTTGCAAAGGCTGACTTTATCTCAACACAAAGGGGATCAGAAAGTATTTGGTTTAGCTAAATAGCTATGTCAGTTGGGTGGATCAACTGGGGTATAACTCATTAAAAGCATAAGAACACCTCCCAGAGGTAGGCAGACCAGTATGGGGGGAGTGAATACAGCACTCTGCCTGACTCTGAACTAAAGAATTTTGAAGACAACAGCAGGTTTGAACTGCCTTCAATCCATGCGCTCCTCCCTGGTGACTGAGGATGCCTAGTGGCATGACAACGAGTATATTAAAGTGACCACATGGAGATCACGTTGGTGCTGTCACACCAATTGTATTCCAATTGCTCTATTTGCTAAGACTAATATATCTGTATTGTGCTACCAGTATATTTGTATCACTCTGCTAAATCAAATGCCTCATGTACCATCAAAGAATATCAAAGAAGCAAATTAGATGTTAAGCAGTATATCCTCCATATGCTAAATATCTCAAAGAACCTGGTCGCAGTACTGGACTCTGACACCAGCCTACACAGCCTATTTACTGATACCTCCTGCTGGCTCTGCCCTTCTACATGCACAGCCCAGCTCGCCTGAAGTTTGGCTTCATCATTGCCTGCTCTCAGCCTGCAACATAGCAGGAGACACGGAACGGTGCTGGTATAAACTCTGTCCTCTATGGCACAGCAAAGGAGGAAGCTGGGAGCCCTGCACATAAGGCGTGTGCAGCAGTATTGGCCAATATGTTCATCTTCACTACTTCCTATTTCTGTTTCCTCAAGGAGAGCATAAATGACACTTCATGCAGTTGCAGAAGAGGGATGAGCAATTCTGACAGAGCTGGGAAGGTGAAGGTGATTGGTTGGGTGGGTCACAAAAGGAGCCTTCCCAATCCTCTCCCAACTCCTCAGGACACATTTCGTACGCTTTGAAGAACTGCGGCACTGCAGGGCATTAGAGGATCTGCAGAAGTGTTGCTCACACAGCTGCTTCCAGAGCGGGACTGAAGCAACCAACCACCATGCAACTAGACTCAAGCTGCAAGGCTTGCTCGCAGGCTCTGCATCTCAGCTGTGACTCCAGAAAACACTCCAGAGATGCCAGCAGAGAACATGCCATTTCTCCATAGCCTTGTCATGGATATACCTTTATTGCATCCTCCCACATAGTTTCTCCTATCCGTGGCCTTCAGTGAGGAATTAATTCTGCCAAGAACAATCTTCTCCTCTCAAATATACCAACTTTAATTTCAAACAAGTGACCTCAGCACTGGCATAACAGAGCTGGCCTTTGAAGTACACATGAACATTATTAACTGAAGGAAGACAGTAGTACTATCCCTTGCCAGGGTGAGACAGAGAAGTGTTTCACCTCAGTCTTAGCAGAGCACCGCCTATGCAGAATGCTGAGAAAATACTGGCAGGCAAGGGAAGTCACACGTTCAGCACCAGCTTCTTCACTTTAAACACTGGTTCAGTATCACCACCAGCTATCCCAGCCTTTACCCAAGCTTCTGCCCTTGGCAGACAGAGAATTCTGCTTTAGATAGGTCACAACTCACCTGGTCAGCAATATGCTGGACTTCAGGAGTAGCAGGCTCAGCCTCAGATAAGCCCCCAGTCATCATAGTGGCAGGTAACTGCTCTGAAATGCTGGGTGCTTCTGAAGAGGGAACTTCAGCGCAGTCTGAGCAGAGCCAGCAGGCATCTCGTATATATACACACACACACATGTGTCATGGAATCATATGACCTGTAACACATGGAGCCTACCATTACTGAACTGGAGAAGAAGACAAATGGGGACAAGGGGGGGAAAAAGCAATGCAAAACACCAAAAATACTCAATGTAAGATCCACTTTAAAATCTTAAGTGTGTACAGGCTCCGCGTCAATAAGAAAAGCAAACAATAGCCCCCAGCTACCCGCATCTTAGGACAGTTGGTTTGAGCCGCAACTAGAACTTCTTGCCCCTCCACCCATGTGCAGATGACTAGTCTGGGCTCTTAGGAAATGGAGTAGAGTCACACCCACTATTGCCCAACACCATTCGAGATCAGAAGAAAGCATGCCGGAATTTCCTTACTGAAACTGTGCTGTCACAATGTCTTTGCAAGCAAGAAACAGAAGCAGATAGCATTTGAGTTTGAGTGACCTCACTACCCTCTGCCTAACCAGAAAGGTGCCAAGGTAAGCACCACAAACAGAAGGGCAAAAAATTCAATCCTAGGTTCAAGTACTGCAAATAAATTAATTCTGCCTCTTTCCCATCGAACGTATAGCTGCAATCATCATAAAATAAGTTAATTCTGCTTCTTTCCCATCGAATGTATAGCTGCAATCATCATAACAACTGAATACACAGTACTATTTACAGGGTTTTATGAAACTCTTGTGCCAATTTCCTGACAGACAAAGTATGATCCCTCTCCCTACAGCAGTTGGGTGTGCACAATAGCTGCTCAAAGTATTTACATTTCACACAGAGCTGAAATTTGCAACATACAGTGACTGTCAAACATATGACAGTCACATTCGTGCCCAGACATGAACGTACGAAGCTCAAACCACACTCAATCTACTGCTGGCAACTGTTAGCAGCCCCACCTGGTAAGGAAGAACCAACACCTCAAGACCACAGAAAAAAACTACTCCTCTTTGGTATTCCTGCCACCCCCATCTCCAACAAGAGGGAGGAATGCTGTTCCGGAGCTAGGACCAGAGAAGTAGCAAGAGACCAGGCAATCTTAGTCCCACGGGCTGGGTACATGGGACTATGTGCTGCACACAGGCAATGGGCATTTCTGCTGGAATCAGCATTAGGGAATTTCCTAGAAACAAGCATGTTCATGGCCACAGCAAAGGTGGCTGTGTAGCACAGACTTATCGGTGTCCTAACCAGACTCCTAATGCTCCTCAGATAACAAGTGATGCAACAGACTGCAAACAAGTACTTCATATCTAACTTGTTCTTGGTACAAAGGACCCGAGATTGAGAAACGGGCTGTAGAGGACCTAAACTCAAAAGTATATAGATCAAAGTAACAGCATGCTACCAACAAGGATGGTGCAGAACTTCCCAAACTTTGAGCAGCGGTGTTAGTGACAGGAGAGTGGGCGAAAGACAACTGAGAAAGAAGAGTTGTCCTGAGACAACATCCTTGTCGTGGTTAAATCCTCCTGAACAAAAAGTGTTCCCAGTCCTTGCGAATGAAGGGAAGTGTTAAAACTGGGATTCTGCCACATTCTCCAGATTCACTGCTGGAGCTCAGGAGTTCCTCACTGCCCAGATCAGGGAATTACCAAATCAAGCTGATGAGCTCCAGTGCCTTCCATTGCACAAGACCCTGCCGATTCACTCAACACTGATCCTGTTCAAACACATCACTACTACGCATCTTATTCACACAGCCAGACAGATAAGCTAATTCACTGGAAGAGCCAGCTCACCTTATGGAGGCCAGAAGTCATGGGATGTGTCCAACAACCACACGGCACCAGTGCTACAGCAGGGTATTTTATAAACCTCTCCAATCACCAGGATGCAGATCTAACTCCCTTGGAAAGGGATGTTGATAAGATCCCCATGGCAGCACTACTCCTTGGAGAACTCTTGATTCTGATTAGTAGCAAATATACATGAGCACAAAGACTAAGAGGATTAAATTCTAACCCTCTACGTGTGAAACTAAGAAGGTTAATGCTGTATGGAAGTCATTCGCTGGATTCTCTATTTCTGGGTTTGCTGGCTTTTGACTTCCAAGTGTAAGAACTTCTGTTTTTCCTTCCTGAATGCACATGTTTGTGCAGAAGGGAAGGAAAAACACCAATTGTCAGCAAGCTGATGCTAAAGATTACACAGGCAAATCTGGTTTCTTTCCATGGGAATGCTAATGGACATGCCCCAAAATCCAGTGATATTTCTAAGATCAGGATGCAGTACTCATCCCGCACATGTAGTTCACAAAGTCACTCTGAAATCCTGATGTCTCAAAGACCTGCTATCAAAGATTATCAGTGGCAATGGCCTATCCAAGGCAACCTCATCTACATCTCTCTCAGATTATTAAGCTTTGGATGTATGGAAACAGCATTTGGAACGCTGTTTTGAAAAGAACAGCCATCCCCATTCCATATCTTGCACAACATCAACAAGCCAGGGAGGGTCTACACCTCGGTATTGGAGACCTGTTTGATGTTACATACCATTCCAGCCTACACTCACCACTGGCACAATGGCAACTTCACATAACTGTACTGCGCTTAAGCTGGAAAATCTGTGCTGGGAGAAGAGCACTTTACAGTTCTAAAGCTGAGCAATATCTTGCACTACCCCAGTGACAAAGAAGTAAACATCTGTAACTTGCAGGCCACTCTTCACTGGTCCTGTATAAGCCATTTTAGGAAGCAGAAGTTATAGGCAATTAAAACATGAGTACAATACAAAGCAAACAAAAGCAAAACCCCAGGGTTATGAATTTATGAGTTCTTTTTAAACCATAAATTAAGCCAGCCATTAGGAACGATTGTGAAAGCTAAGTCAGTAGGTCAGTATTCTGGTTTCACAGTGACAAGGCATGTAACTGTGACTGGATGAAATGGCACACAGCCTGCACCATTTTAAGAGCTGCCAAAAGAAAGGAGCCCTCCATCTACCAACCGAAGATCTGTCTGTCATCATCACAGTAACAACAGCCTTGACTTCCAATATGCTGCTTTGCAATAAAGGTTTCCCCTCCTGCTACTCACACGGATTTCAGATTTCTGATGCTGTACATCAGGGAGGATTCATAGAAACCTGAACTTCAGCAGCACAAAATCATCACATCCCAAAGACCGTGCGGAGCCTCTTGCACCAGTAAAGAGCCGCTTCCCCTCACTCTGCTCCAAGACAACATTTTCTGTCAAGAGATTCCCTATTTCCTCAGTCTTCCATGCCTACAGGCTGCAGAAGACAACAGCACTGAGTGCCACAAAAACACATCCCTCTATTTCACTGCAAGAAAAAGCAGCTCACACTTGAGAGGACGTCCCAAGCAAACAGGATCTGCTCACCTATATTTACCATGTCCAAGCAATGGGAAAGCCCCAGTAGTGGGGCAAGCCACCTGCAGGAGATCTAGACTTTGGGCAGGGGCATCACTTGTGCCTTTCCTTGCAGAAATCAAAGTTAGAAGCAGGAAAAGGATGAAAACCTGGTATTTGTGGGGTGCAGGATTTGATTCTTATATGACATCAAGCAGCTCAGTAATTTTGTGACTACCTTGATGGTACAGTTGAAGCAGGATTCAATTACAGATTAAGCACAAGCCTAGAATGGGCAGGGGTCACTAGACAGAGATTTCACCTGCCTTTGTTTAGTATGGCCCACAGGTCACAGCAGTGCCATTAGCATACGATCACAAAACATCCCTCTTCACAGGCAGATCTGAAGTACTCAAAAAAATTAGCAAAGTCATTTTCTCCTTCCCTGTGCTCCAAAGCATGGCATGCAATTCCAGCAACTCACCTGTATGCTCCACTACGTTCAACAGCAAGACTCAAACAGCCTCCGATCCATGTGATTTGCCATGCACTGTAAGAGATATCCCTCTGTGCTCGGAGCAAACTAAACACAGTAATTCAACTTCTCAGTGCAAACCTCTGTACACATGCTGCAAACACCTGCAGAAGGGATGTTTGGGACTTAGAACTTACAGTGTCGGAAGTTCTTCATATACAGATTTGTATAGGACTACTTGTTTGGCCTTATATGCAGATGAAAAACAGTGCCACATTTGGGTTGGGTTTTTTTGGTTGTTGGGGTTTTTCACATAACAACTGCTAAAAGCAGCTACAGAAAAAAGAGAGACACAAATCTGGGTATGTATCATGTCCATTTCACAGGTCATTTGTTCACAGCATCTCCTTAAGTGAAGGAGTTGTTCCACAACAGCTGAGCAAACATCTGAATGGGCAGAGGAGGACAGTGATTAATTCTCATTACAACCTCCAGTTTCTATAGATGTACAAGCGTGGATTTCAAGAGTACTGATGCCAACTCTCTCTACACACTGGCAGAAGTTTCTGTCATACAACTGACTTAAAAGGAACATTTATCCTGCAGTTGTAGATCCAAACCTTGGACACAATAAATGGTTTAGACACCTATATTCGACGTCACTATTAGAGTACTGACTTTGCAATCAAAACTAACTGTTCTCAACATCTCATTACTGGACCATCTCCTGTGCTAATTAGGTTAGCAGCAATTCAGCCACAGTTCTGAGCAGCACTTGATTTCCACTTTGAGGATAAACAATTGTAAGAATTTATCAGTTGAAGAACAAACACATTTTCTACTTTCCAAGTTGCAGAAAAACAATGAGGATACTCCAAGAGCAAGCCCAGCACTTCAAATGGAGTAAAGTTCTGCTTAGAGCAGTTGCGGTACCTTGGGGAAAAAAGGGGAAATAATGAAGTTTGAAAATAAGGATTTACAGCCTCAGAGACTTAAATTACATTTCTGCCCCATTCGCAAAGAAAAGTGAGACAACGTCTCTGCTGCCTAACAGAAAATGCCACCAAGTAGTCTGAGTCTCTTCTGGACAAACAACTATAAACCAGGTGATGCTGCACAGATTTTTGCCAGCTTTCCAGTAACACAGGTACATTCCTACATTTACTTCCCACCACCCCACATGTGCACATCTTTTAGGGAAGTGGGAGCATACAGTAATTTTGGTACAGTCCCTGAATTCCAAAGCATTTGTAAGATGAGGACTGTATTTTTAAGACTCTCTTCAAGTTAAAGGGTTCTTAAAGACTTAGTGCTAAGTAATAAAACCAGCTGGCAACAAGCAGACCTTATTTGACTGTCAGCCAGTTAGAGTTAGTAAAACATAAAGGTAAAATTACAGCAATTCTGCTTTCCTCACACTTGTCTGCTTTTAACTGCAGAGGTGGTGCACTAAAGCTTTCTAAATACACAACTATGGCCAGAAGCAACAGGATCAGGGATGCACAGCTATTTTCCCAGTTCAAACGCAATTCACCTATGGAATTACTTTCAAATTTCAGAAGGAGGGGCAGTGAACTGCCTCATTCCTGAAAGAGACTTATCTCCATCTCCACTCCAAAGTGGTTTGAATTGACACCACGTTCCTCATTGAAAGAAAAATTCCAGAATTTGGGAATGCAGACCAAAGGCCAGTGTGTGACACACGCTGCCTGTCAGCATTGTGGGAGCAAACCTGCATCCACATGCAGCTCTGAAGCAATGCTGCCAATGCTGAGCAGCTCAGAACAATGCTGACAGCTTCTTCCTTTCACGGCTGCTGAACCTACGCTTGCTGATCATTCTGCAAGGTCTTATTTCCTTTCAGATTTTAGTACATTATTGGCACAAAGACACCATGGTCACTGATGGCTTAACAGGCACCAGTTCAGGGAGAGCCCTGTCCCCCCTGCTCAGAGCTGGGTTTTACTGCTTCTTTCTCTCTAGGACTGTTGAAGCTATAGAAGTGCAAGAAAGATTCCGGTTTCGCATGCCATTTGAAAAGTATTTTAATCCTATAAAATGCATTTGTTCACATATTTTGTACAAAAGATGAGTTCTGTTCTGTTAATTACAGGAGAATCATTTCAATCTTGAAATTTCAGCTAAGTAGGTCCAAACCAAAACAAGACTGGGTTCTACTGCTTCTGGAGGGTCGCAACACAGCTCACCCAAGATCTCTTTCCAGTTTGGCTCGCACGGTTATGGACCACCTTGATGGAAAATACCCCACATCATTGACTCTTCGGAGGCTTGTAGTGAATTCGGCAACGTTCATTAAATACCTGAGACACCAAAAGAGAACAGCAAAAGCAAATGAGCCTTCCTCCAGGGGATGAGAAAAACTTCAGACAACTCCCTCTCCACTTAGCACCCGTCTCAAGCTACCCAGCCCTGCTGTACCAATAAATGGTACTTACCAAAGCATCTGTCTCCATTCACCTTCTCTCCTGGCTTAGGTGAATCCAAAGTTTGCAGCCTGATGGTGGGGGACTGCACAGCACTAAAGCTGTTCTCCCTCACATAAGGCAGGCTCATAATCCTGGCAGTCTGTTATCATCAAAGATGCTGATGCCTTTTTCTTTATTTTAAAAGAGGGAGGGGAAATCACCACTGGAAGGCTCCTGAAAAGCTGCGTTCTCTTAAGTTCACTGTGGCGTTCAAATCTGGATACTGTATTCTTCTCTTTCCTGAGCAAATGCATTTTACATTGCCACGACAGCAAAGAAGAAGTGCAAGGGCTCTTGGAAGCCACGTTCACACTCCTGGCTATCTGAGCGCAGGTCCTGATGCTGCCTATGCAAAGGGCACACTGCTCTTGCCTCACTCACCTCTGGCACCTTCCCGGAGTAAAATTTAGCACACAGAACTAGAGACTGAAGATCCCATTTATTTAGCTTGAACTCTGGGCCTTGTCAAGCAGACTGCTTACCCTAAGGAGGGCCAACAAATGTGACTATTTAAAGTCAGGCAGTCCGAACCTAAAGCACAACACACAGGCTCACACCAAAGGTACAGGTGCTCTGTACAAGCAATTTAGTTATCGCTTTTGCTCTGAATTTGGGCCAGCGTATGTCCTGAAAAGCGACACGAGCACCACCTAGCACCAAGCAGAGGCAGTTACCAGCTCCCCCACCAGCACTCCTGTTTCTTGAGGTGTCCAGGCCTTTTCAGATCCAAATGCCTATGAGTGTCAGGAGATCAAGTTTCGTGAGCTCTCCCACTGGCTTCACATGCAAAGTGAGTGGGACAGCGATTTTGGGGGCGCTATGTATCACTTCATATAAATACAGGCTTTCAAACTGTATCTTCCGAGCATCTTCTACAGCGGAGCTCCCTCTTCAGAGTTCAGCACCTCTGGCAACTTCAGCAGAAGTGAAGTTTGGAGCATGCATTAGCTTTAGAACTAATTCTTAATAACTTCTGAGTCATTGTCAAACACTTTTCAAATGTCATTTACGTTAAGAAACAGACACATATTACAAACAGCTTCACGCTGCAGAAAAACAAAAGCTGTGAGGCAGTTTCTTTCACACACACAGACAGCATGTCATATAGTGTTACCACATGCAGGGGACACCTCTGGAACAGTGAAGAATACGTAGTGGTCTGAGATCACTTAAGCAATAGAAGGAAACTGGAGAAATCAAGAGCCATAAAGGTTCTTACTCAGAAGCATTCACATTCTTAGGAAAATAAGCAAACTGCACTATTTTTGCCTAGTCTGTCAAAAGGCATTTTAAGAGTCACTGGAAATACACTGTAAAAGATTGTAAGGGTCTCTTGCATCAAACAGCACACCAGCTTGCTTGCTATCATGCAACCTTTGAGAGCTTTAACAGTAACTCCGCAGCCTATGGAAGGAAGATCGATGCTACAATCTTACTAACACTGCCTCCTACAGTTAGGATCATTGACCCACAGATCTTAGTGTGTTACTCACACAGTAAGACAGTGCCTGAGAAACCTTAGCATTCATGTTACTATGCAGAAACTTGCTTTTGATGTCTTTTACATAAGAATATAATACACTTCAAGGATAGACTCCAATGGGGAGGTTATACCCCCCAGAGGCTGATGGAAGTGTCTTGTTTTGGAAGCCAATTCTTTGTTTGGCAGTAGCCAAACAAAATTCCACTGCATGCATTTCTATACAGTAGTATCTTTCTGTATGCCACTTTTCCTACAGCTACCCAGAGCAATGTTGGCAAATACCTGTTTCCTAGTCAGATTTTTCCAGTCACTTTTCAGCTGGTTAGGGTTAATGTAAATACATAAGTGTACTTTCCAACTAGAAGTCTGCAACAGTAAAGAGTGGAGGTCCTCACCTGCACACCAATAACCACTTCCATGTTACAAATTGTATTCTGTCCGCAACTATCACTGATTCTAATTCCTTTGGTGACATGTTTTTACAGGCAGCTAAATGAGACATTTCTGCCTGCATTCAGAGGGAGACAAAAGTCTTTTTGCATTTGGAGAGGGAAAGAGGTTCTCCATACAGTACTGAAAGCTCTGAAAAACTACAACAAACCAGCAGAGGATGCTAGATGTGAAATGCTGCAGTGACAGACTAGAGCCACAGCAGAGTTTAAGCTCAGGGTCAAGATCACTTTCTAACAAGGCAGCATTTGGGCGATCAAGCCAGAGGGTGATGCGCCCCTCTGTTGACTCAGCAGAGCAACAGCAAGCCTGCCCTTTGCACCAGGGCGTGCCAGCAGGAAAAGGTTCAACTTCTACAGCCCCCCCCTTCCTCCGGCCTCTGCTCAGAAGCACCACACAGCCAAATCTGCAAGACTCATCTCTCTGACACTGCTGGAGGCTCAGCAAAACTTTTCAGACAGACCACCATGGCAAAGTCTACAAAGTACTCAGCCACTGGGCAAGGAGGAGCACAGAGAGTACTGCACAGTCCTTCCTGCCTCCTAAATCAGATGCTTTTCTTTCCTTTGCAGGGCAGCTGCTTTGATCTCTGTATCCAGAGCTTGGGAGATGACTGGCCTGAAACATTTCCCCAGCACTGCCCTCACCTATCTCTGAACCTGCCTCCTAAGGCCCCAGTTCCACACTTCCAGTGCAGGACTTCCTGTTGGGATAGAACATCATCACTATTTTAAATGATTGAGTACCTTCCAGCTTCTGTCGTTTACCACTTCTTCAACATTCAGTTCCGACTGCATCAATTTCAACTGCAGAAACAGATAAAGAGGTTATTGTCAAACAGTAGACTGTAGCCTTCAATATTTACCACCATTGCAACTTTCTGGATCTGCAGCCTTGAGTTGTCATTCTTCCACACATGCATTATTAGAGGAAGCTGGCAGCAAAGCTAGGACTGAGCACAGGTCTCAGATTCAGATTTAGAATTAAGAGCATAAAGAGATTTTCTCCATTTCCTTTGCTGTTTCCTCTGTGTGCTGACCAAAAAAGGGTCTACACAAACAGATCATGTATGTTCATGATACATGAACCAGTTAATACATTATGTGATCACAGTAGGACAAATCAGGTTTACACAGATGCAAAAGCTCCAACAAGAACTACCACAATATACAGCTCTTGAACACGCACATACCATAAGAAATGTAAGACTCTTTGATTTGCACCCATCAGAAAGCCCAAGGGGCACGTGTGACAGTTGTGTTCAGGTGACCTGCAGTAATTTCAGCCTCCCATGAGGCCCTGAAGCAAGAGATTTAAGAACCATCTGCCAATTTTACCTATAGTTCGGATGTATTTTTGTTGGAGTCACAATAAACTAAGGATCAGTGTTTATCCATTTTAAACACATGGCTCCAGTTAGAGCTTGTGAACAGATGCGAGCCACGACAGAAATCCCATCAAAAACATTCCAAGTAAGATGTCCAGACACATACAACTATTAGAGTTGCTGGATGCACCTTTACCTACTCGACAGGACTTCAAGCTGTTTGAAATAACAGTCCAGAATCTACAGAGTGAAGAGATGACCCAGATTAGTCTTTGTAAAAGAACCACTCAGAAGATCCTTAGCAGTTCAAAGAAAGGTTTTTCCTGCTGGAGCATGTCAGTAGGTTTACAATAATCTTGACTGTAACATTAACTGCCTTTGACACCAAGCTTAAGCAAAAATATTTTAGCCTTTTCCTTAAGAGTTGCAGAACTGAACAGCAATATAGTGTCAATCAACATGGCTATACAGTGGAATTTGTTACTGTTTTTAAAACATAATCTGACATTCTGTCTTGGTTCAGCTTTAGCAGTTATTTTTCTCCTTCCTACCAGGAAGGAGAAAAACCCATGCTGAACCCATGACACTGGTGCAGTGTTGTGTTTTCAACTTCAGTCTGAGAACAACACTGATAACACACCAATGTTTTATCTGTTGCTCAGTAGCACTTACCCCTACCAAGGACTTTTCAGTCCCTCATGCTCTGCCAGTGAAGCAGGGTACAAGGAGCCAGGGAGAAGCAGAGACAGGACACCTGACCCAAACTAGCCAAAGGGGTATTCCATACCACAGAACATCATGCCCAGTATAGAAACTGGAAGGAGTCACCCGGAAGGCCCAGGTCACTGCTCAGGTCAGGCTGGGTACTGGTTAGCAGATGGTGAGCAATTGTATTGTGCATCACTTGTGTTTATTGTTTTCTTTTCCTTTTCCCCTTTCAGTTTAATATTCTCTTCCCTTGTTATTTCCCTTATCTTTATTATTGACAGTAGCAGTAGTGGTTTTGTGTTATACCTTAGTTACTGGACTGTTCTTATCTAAACACATGGGGTTTGCATTCTTTCGATCTCCTCCCCATCCCCAAGGGAGCAAGGGATAAGAAGGATGGGAGTGAGCGAGCAGCTGTGTGGTTCTGAGTTACCGGCTGGGCTTAAACCACGACACGTTTTATCAAGCTTTACTAATTAACCTGCTACAGCTGCTAATCATTATGCTGTATGGTTTGGATTTCCAGAATTTATTTGGTTGGCTATTTTCTGATAATTCATTTAAGCAAACTAAGACGATAACAAATCAATACAATAATCAAAGGATGTTTCAGTGTAAGTAGATTAAAAGATTCAGCTGCTAGACTGACACTACTCCAAGTTTCCTTATTCAGTGACCCACAAGTAATAATTTTGGATCAAGTCCTCCAATTTGTACCATTAGCAGGATGAGAGAAATATAAATGAGAAAGCAGATCTGTATTGCAACCAAGTGAATATATATTTGAAATGCATGATCTTAAATGTAGGATTTGTTCTGTCAAGACAGCTTATTGGAGCTGTAGGAAAAACACCACTCTCGGAGAACTACAAAAATCTGGGGAAGATGCACCTTATAAAGTGAAAATTTGAGGTCACCTCATCAAACGCTTTCTGGGATGTTTCCAAATCATGGATTGCTTTCAACATTTCAAATCACCTCCAACTATTCAACATTATCATTGCAATCCTCCCAGTGGCTTCAGTGACAGATTCTGGGCTCAGTAACTAAATGATTTGAGAAACTGGCTCTGCAAACAACATTTGTAGAATATACTAAGCTACCATTCTAGTTTTCCAAGCTAGTATGGATGCTTGTCAGCAGTTCCCTAAGTGAGGTTTTAAGAATAAAAGCATTCACCTACCCCCCGGTTCTTTAAATCTGAGCTCATGACAGAGCACTTCTCTTAAGAGCACAAGAACAAACATTTCATTCACTCAGTGCCTGGGAAAAATCAAGACGCTTGAGTTCAAATCATCCCCTCAGGAAGTTCTTTTATGACAGCTGCATCAGCACCCAACTGCTCTTTGAAAGCAGGGGCTACAAGTGGCTCCTCTTGGAAGCAGAGGGATAACAGGCGAGGTTCAGGTCAGATATAATGAAGAAGTCCTTTACTGTGAGGGTGGTCAGGCACTGAAACGAGTTATCCACAGAAGTGATAAATGCTCCATCCCTGGCAGTGTTCAAGGCCAGGCTGGACAGAGTCTTGGGTAATATGGTCTAGTGTCAGGTGTCCCTGTCCATGGCAGGGGATTGGAACTGGATGAGCTTAAGGTCCTTTCCAACCCAAACCTTTCTGTGACTCTATGAGGTAGTTCAGAACAACAGCAGCAAAATTTCAGGACTGGTCTCTTCAATTCTTTTATTATTGCAGCAGGGAAAGCCACACCCAGCATACAGGACCATATATATATGTATATGTGATGGTGGGATATCTGGCTGTTATGAGAAGAACTCACCCTTATATTGGAAACCCTGGTTATGAACAGTCCTCAGCAGAGGAAGGCTCACTAAACTGTTGAACATAACACACACCTAGCCAGTGTAAGCAAAAAATACAAAAGCAGTAAGCAAGCAGTCTTGCTACGTGATGCAAGCATATGGTGTGGGAAAGAAGTGCACATGAGCCCTATGGAGCAGGTCTGGAAGAGAAATCAGCAGAGGAGTTCACATCCCAGCTAATCTCCACTCCTAATACACATGCAGTATCTTTTTCCCTATAAAGGGGAGACTGGAACAGGGGCAAGAGAGTGGGGTTCCCTTCTCCACTTCTGATTTTCCACCTAGATCACCTCTGGTGAAGTACACTTTCCATCCAGAGGCCAGAAGGTTGAGAGGGTGTTTGCTCATTAAAATTCCCTATGGAAAACCAGAAATCTCTGTCACACCATTACAAGGTACTCACAAAATTAATCCAAGAAATACTAAACAACAACAAAGTCAGTTAAGTGGAATTCAAAGTTGCCTGAAAGCTCCTCTTAGAGGACAGGAATCCCATTCAATACACCAAGTAAGAATGACGCTTCTTAGGGTGACAATGAAAAGGGACAGCTTCAAGGCTGCATAACTGTGTGGTGCAAGAGTCATATGTAAAAGACATATTTCATTATCTTCTCGTGTTTGCGTCTTAGCACCCATACTTGCTGTTCACAGATATACTGGTTTTACAAGATCTCAAAAAGGCAAAATGAACCTTCAGGCATTTTAAAAGGACTAAGTAAGCCGCAGGTAAGTTATATGCTAAGTGGTGTTAGCCAGTGAAGGTCAGAGACCACCATGGGGAAGTACATACATTTTTTCTATGGCACTTATGTAACAGGATCTCAGAAAATGCTCCACTTGCAGGATAGAAGCAGCTCTGTCTTGAGGGCTAGGGGAAACAGTTCTCATATACCCAGCCAGCAAGAACCTTGGAAAAGACTGCCCAAGCCAGAATCCACTTCAGGTTCTCTCCACCACACTGGTCTTCCCGTTTGGGAAAGATCAACTCTTTTTCCCCTCTAAGTAATCTCTACAAAGCTCCATCACTCACCTTTGTCTGCTCTTTCCTGAGTTGCTTTAATAACGCTGCATCATCCTGGGCCTTTTCCCTCTCTTCTCTGAGAGTCTTCACTACACTGGAAGTCTGAGCAATGCAGTTTTTGATGATTCTCTCTCTGCTGGTATGAGCATCCATCAACTAAGTGGAGGAGAAAGAAAGTCACAACAACTCAGCAGAGAATAGAATACTCCAATTTACAAGTTAAAAGAAAAACTTTCTAAAGTCAAGGTATTGCTGTGCCTATAGAAAACCCCCTGATTCTACGTTAGAAGCAACACTGCTTTTAGTAACAGGTAACAAGTTGATCAAAAGTCAAAGATACACATGAGCAGGAGTCTTGCAAAGAAAGTGGGCAGTGCAGAGTGCACTGAGGCCTGAAGTACACCTCAAGTATCACTATTGCAGAACAACAAAGCTCCCCACATGGTTTTAAACTGAAGTAACTGTTACATGCATGCAGTTTAGATGCATAAAGTCAACCATGCCAATTACAGGTATATAAAGTACTGGTGAGGCTGCGCCTCAAATCCTGTGTTCAGGTCTGGGGCCCTCACTACAAGAGAGACATTAAGGTGCTGGAGTGGGGCCAGAGAAGGGCAACGGAGCTGACACACGGTCCGGAGCACAGTGTGATGGGGAACAGCTGAGGGACCTGGGGGGTTTAGTCTGGAGAAGAGAAGGTTCGGGGAGGACCTTATCACTTTCTACAGTTACCTGACAGGAGGATGGAGTGAGGTGGGCTCGGTCTCTTCTCCCAAGGAGCAAGTGACAGGACAAGAGGAAACAGCCTCAAGCTGCACCAGGGGAGGTTTAGATGGAGATGAGGCACAATTCCTTCCCCAAAGGGTGCTCAGGCATTGGAGCAGCTGCCCAGGGCAGTGCTGGGGTCACCGTCCTTGGAATTGTTCACACACCGTGTAGATAAGGCCCTCAGTGACACTAGAGGATGGACTAAATGGTGGAATTGGCAGTCCTAGGGTTGGACTTGATGATCTTAAAGGTCTTTTCCAACCTAGCTGATTCTGTGATTCTCATATATCAAGGTAGCAGTTTCCATAGAAACTGGGGACGCTTTACTGGCCTATGCACATAAAACATCCATAAGAGGGCAAAGAGTCAAAGGAGAGCACACTCACAGACTGGTACAGCTCTCTACACGTCTGGCTGGCATCAACCTTCCCCACAAAGGAAGCTGTTGGAATCGTAGTGTTTAATTCGTGGACAATTCTGTCATCGATCGTTCTCATCACCCTGAGAAACTCCTGTAAGTTAAAAAATAAGAACCGTATCTGCTTATATACCTGAGAAAAACCCACTGCAAAAAACACGCCTTAGAAAACTAAGTGGATTGCTTACAAACAGCAACAAGCAGCCCTCACCAAACGCCCATATGAAGTACGTGCACGCAGCGCACGCAGCAGTATGTGCTACAAACACGTTAGTTTCCTCTGCAGCAAAGGCCAGAGAGGAGACAGAGCTGGTGAGAGCCGAGTAACGAGCATCCCCCGAGCCCCCCCGGTCAACCTGCCCGCACGGTCTCCCTCAGGTAACCCGCCCGCAGAGCAGCTGCCATAGGCCACATCCCCACCGGTCCACGCTTCCAGGCGGGAAACCGGGCACAACCTGCCCCAAACTTCCAATTAAATACAGAAAACCCCTTTATGAGGGTACGATATGTAAGGAACAGGACAGCGATCGCCGCCGTCCGCAGCCCCGGACGCTGCCTGCACCGCCCGCGGGACGCTTCACTCTCCATTAAACAACGCGCGGGCGCGCACGGAGGCTCCGCTCCCCGTCCCGGGGTCCCTTCACGGGAGGCGGGTTTCCCTGCTAGAGGGCACCGCTCTCCCACCGACGGGGTAACCGGAAGGCCAGGCCGGACCAGGCCAGGTCCCCCTCCCCGCCGCATCTCGCCCGATGCGCGGAGCGGTGACCTCGCCGCCCGCCAACGGGGCGCGCGCTCCCTCAGGGCCGCTACACGGCGCTGCCCGGAGGCGGGGAGGAGGGCGGGGAGGCGGCGGGAGCGCCCCTTACCACGGCCCGCACCCCCCTCAGCGCAGCCCGGCGCGGGTTACCTGGAACTCGGCGAAGTCCTCACAGCTCCCCGCTCCGCCGGGCGCCGCCATACTGGAAAGGCCGACGGCGGCGGCGCCCGCCAATCCAGCGGGGAGGCGGGATGACGCGGGAGGGGGGCGTGCCCTGCCCTGGGCTGCGGGAGCCGCGGCGGAGGGCCGTGGAGGGCGACTTTGCCGCTTCGCTTCTCCAGTCCCGGTGCCGGCCCGGGGCAGACAGCGGTATGTAGGGTAGCGCCGGTGAATATCTGCCTCGGGGGGCGGTCAGCGGTGTTGTCAGCGCGGGGATGCCGGGCCCGGTGCGGAACGGGAATCCCCCCGGGCGGCCCCGGCCCAGTTGTAAGGTGGTGTGGTGGGGGAAGAAGCGAAGCTCTGGGGACTGTGTATGGGCCTGGCGGCCCCCAAGACTGAAGAACATGAAAGGAATGGGTTTGCACCTTTCCTTCCTTCTCTGGAGGTCTTGGAAAGGGTTTGGTTGGAGCTGTCCGCCTATAAATGTAAACTTTGCAGTGGTGGAATGTATTATGCATAAAAAGCGAAGGGCAGCTCTTTTTCATAGGAGAGACATTTTCAGCCAGCATAAAGACAACTAAATTTCTATGTTTAGAAATGCTCTTTCATCTTTCAAAGTTGGGGTGGGTTTTGTGGTTCCATTCTTCCATTTAAAAGCTAATAGTCTCTTTCTACTATATTGATTTGGCCTCTTTCCTTCCTCTGCTTTCTCTTCCAGGTGGGGCTGTTGAACCGCTGGGAAGAAATATTTCCTCAATTCTGAGGATGACTAAAGGAATGGACCCAAATGTAAGCAGAAGGTTTTGCATTAAACCCTGGGAAGAAGGTCAACTTCAAGCAAAAAGTAAGACCTTTTGGTTAACAATTATGCTATGTTTCAGGATACAACATACTTAGATATCCAGGCTGCAATCATCTGATCAGAAATTGGACTGGCAGAGATGCTAATATCCCTGTTCTTTTGAGAGGGAATTCTGATCTTTAGACTGAAAAACTGAGCGTTAAGCTTAGCAATAAAACCTTGGGTTTTAACAAACCAGGGGTCAGTATTTCTGCTTGTGAGAACAACGTGGGTTTTGCTTTGTAGCAGGTCACTAGTATCTTATCCGGTGTGCGGTCCTGTGTTGAGGCTCTTCAGTTGTGCTCTAGAACAGACTCTTCAACCCTGAAGTAAACTATCGATGTTCAGGAACATCACATGAACCAAAATACTTCTGCAGTTGTTCATAGTACAGCCAGCTCCAGCTGCCCAAAAAATTGTGCCTGCCCTGCAGGAGTCAGTCTGAACCCTGGGCTTGGTTCACTTGCAAGGGTGGAGCTGGTCAGATAAAGCTCGAGCCATTAAACCTTTTTTCCCTATGTGTGGGACAGTTCTGATACTCTAATTGGACTTCCTGTAAAACAGGCTCCCTTTGCAGCCTGCTGATACTGGATAAAAGCAGCATACAGGTCTGAAGCATTTTGCATGTTTCTATGTTAAAACATAATGCAACTGTAGTGGGTAGGACCAGAGGTGTCCTCAGCAGTGTGATGTCTCCAGCAGTGGCCAGTAAAGGAGGTCACTTGCATTTCTGTGAAGACTAACAGGGGTGGTGAGCAATAGCAAGGATCTAAGGAGGACTATTGGAAAAGGGCAGACATAGTGTTTCATCCCTGGACTACTGTCCCAGAGGTGGCATTTTTGTGTTTAAGGGTCCTTACTGCATTTCTTACTTCTTTCATAAATTTGCCCAGTCTTCTTAAGCAAGATGTATTTTTAGCATCCACATTCTCTGAGAAGGAATTCCTCAGCTGAACCATGCTGTGAGAAAACACATCTAATCATGTAACTGTTTTTTGAACCCAGTGTGTGCTTTTTCCAATGTGAAGTTCCCCTGTTCAGTACCCTTTCCAAAACAGGTCCTGGTCATTATAACCCACGCTGTTCATGTCACTTAAGATTCTGGTGCCCTCTGTTGTGCTGAAGGGAGCTTCAATTACAGCTTGTCCAAGCCAAACAGTCTGTTCTATGATACAGCTTCTTACATGGTGGCCATTCCTTACCTGTGGTCCTTCCTAGTTTTCTTTGTGCCAGTTCTATTTCAGCTCTTTCTGAGATGAGGGATCTGTACTTGACATGATTTTCAAAATGCTGGAGTTGTGGTTTTATACAATGGCATATTACTGCTTTTGTATTTGTCTGCGTTCCTAGTCATTGCTAGTAATGCTGTTTCCCTTTCTTACTACTACTGAACACTTTGCCAAAAACTCTATGAAACGCTGAGGACTTGCTCCTCAGCAATAATGGTTAGGTTAGAGTCTGTCCTTTGTGTGTCAACTGGAATTGCTTCCTGTTTATACATGTGGGCTTTCACTGGCCGTTGACTCGGGATTCTGAAGCCCTAGGGCACTTCCCATGTAGCACTCTTCTTTCTGGTTTTGAATAACTCCGTGCTGTCAGCAAACTGCATCCACCCTACTTCCTGGATAATTCATGAGGCAGCATCCACCCATTCAGGATACCTCCCATTGTTAAAAAAGACCAACGTGTCCATCTTTGCACTTTGTTTTCTGGATTTTAATGGTATCTTATGCATGGAAACATTCCCCTAGTATGAGTATTTATATATGGAGTTTGAAAAACTGAGCTGAAAATTAAGGGTCTTATCTCTGCTTATGGTTATCTGTTTGTTTATGCCTCCAGATAAGATAAAATCTTACACTGCCCGGAAAAGTTAACATTCTGTGATGTAATAGTGCAGCATATTTGCTTTTCTGTAGCAGTTCCATCTGGTTTATTCTTTTTTTTTTTTAAACTAATGTAATGTGAAAACTATACTATCACAGCACCTTAGGAAGCTTAGATGTTGGAGTAGGCTGTGCAAATTTAAGGCTACAAATACTGAAATCTTGGCTTTCCTTACATGGCCTCAGTTTAATCCCTATGTACAGGTTTGTTAATCTGACTCTGATAGACTTCTTGTTCCCTAACCAACTAGAGCAATCAGACTTCTGCACTGCTCACCCTAACTGGTTTCATTACAGCTGTGGCAATTCAGCTTCTCTTGACTATTGGTTTTAGTGGTGTTTTGCTTTTGTTTGTGCATTTTGTTGGGGTTCTTTTAGGTTGGTCTACTTAGAGGGTGCTTGGACACAAACCTACAGTCTGAGACAAAAGATTTCTGTTGTGGGCAGGCCATTTCAAAAAACCAGAGGATACACCAGGTACTGTCTCGTAAGTGCCAGTTTTGAAGCTGTAAAAGAGACATTTACCATGTAGGAATAAGTTACTTGAATGCAACTCCACAATAACTTTTTTTTCAATGGAATGGGGTTTCACAGCTAAAAACATCTTACACTGCTGTGTTTGGTTTATTGTCTTTGTAGATGAGGTGACCTGAACAATTCTGTATTCCTGAGATAATCTAGCCCTCTGCGTTTCTTTTTCCTGAAAGCATGACCAGCATTTTATCACTTGCTTCCTAGAACATCACAATCAGCAAATACTTACTCTTCTCTCCCAATCCAAAAACCTTTTTGCAAATATTAGTGAGGTTTTTCTACTGTTTTTCTTCATACGTCACTCTCCCCTTGTGCAAAACTTTCATGATATACCCATAAAAAAACTGAAACTCATTTAAAATCTTTATTAGTGAACATCTAGAGCACATGGGCCAGCTTCATTCACTCCTGGAATTTAAGCTAACAAACAGTGGAAAGGCTCCTTAACAATAAGATATTATAGTCAAAATTTCCCTGTTGCTGGTGGAGCTGTGTCAATGCTTTGCCCTGTGTGAGAAGTACAAAATAAACCTGGATGTTCTAGTTTGCGTACCTGAAATGAAGATCAAACAACAGGCAATTATTAGTTTCAAAAGTATTCCTGGTGGTAGTGTAGTTACCTTTTAAAACATGCTTGTAATGCTTTTAAATGTCTGCATGTATTTAAATTTAAAAGATACAGTAAATCTTGTGCTACTTGGGCAAACAGTGTAGCTGTCCTTTAAAGATACTCTGTTTGGATGCACCGTATGGGAACTGAAAATCTACCCATGTGTCTAAGTTTTTTATAAGCTTATCACAATGGACAAATGTTGTTAAAAAGAAATCCTTCCATTTTGTACTGAGACACTTTTCTTAAAATTACATTTGAAATACATAAAGGTATCAATTATTACAACTTATTCTATTGCCTGTTCATCTGGGTTTGTCCGTCAAAGATTTGTTATGAGGGGTTTTAAGAAAACAGGAGAGTGATTGAAAGTCCTTTAGTGGTTCCTTGAAAGGCCAAACCAAGTTTGGATAAAAGCTGACCATTTTTGCAAGTGCTTAGGGAATTCTTGTTTTCCTTTAGGCAAACAGTTCAGCCAAAGCTGAGGAGACAACTGAGAACTAGAAAAGCACAAAAGCTTTTTTTCCCCATTCTCAACTAAGAGTGGATTGTTAGGGCTTGTGACAGAACTTGGGAATCTTGCAAGAAGTAACTCGTTTATTAAATGAATGTTAATCTTAGCCACTGAATTGATTTAAAATGCAAACTGTGTTCAGACAATATACAAGAGAAAAAGGTAGCTGACACATCTAAGGTACTTCAAAAAGTAACAAAGCAAGCTTTCAAATACTACTTCTATGCATTTCAGCTTCATTGCATCTTGTGCCTGATTTGTTCATGGCAGATTACTAGCAAAATCAACATGGAAGCTAAATTTAACTCTTAGTTTCATGGTAGATGGGCATGTTCCCTGTCATCAGAAATCTTGTATCAGTACTTTGGAGCAATGATCAAATCATTCTTGCTTTCATCTTCAAAACCAAGAACAAAACTCTCTCAGTTCTCAGGTCCTGTGTGATTTACTACGTTGAACTATCATAGACACTTCAGTAGCTTTTTTCCTTCAAGTATAAGGGTCAAAACGTGGTAAAATATTCCATATTCACTCATGTTAGTTTTAGTGTATAGTTACCAAGTTTGATGCATTTATTCTTTTATCACATTATGTTGATGTTTTTCTACTCCTCTGTGATTTTATAATATGCTAAGTTTAATCAGTGAGAACACTAGACCTCCTTGAGAAGGGAATCAACTGCTCTAAATTCTGCTAGGAGAATTAAATATATAAGGTATAGGTCTTTGGTTATTGTGGAGAGCACATCTAAAAGCTTTATGCTTCACTGGCCCTTCTTGCATTGGTATTTCTAAGAGGAACTTTAAATTTGACTGAGCCACCATTTGGGTAGAATGATCTTTAGAATTTAACCCAACTTGAACTGATATTTTTAACTCATCACATGTACATTTGAAGGCTTTAATAACGGAAACTCTTCTTGTGGAAGGTTTTTAAAAAAAACCAGCAAACTAGGCAACAGGTTTTTCCCAGAGCAGTAGTATAGCTACTGGTGTGGCTATTAATCCCCCTGAAATAAAGATTTAAAGGAATTCAAAGCTGCTGTTAGAAGGCTTTCAGTCTTCCATGCCTCCGAAGCTACTTAGGAAAACAGATTACATTCAGACTCTTTACTCGAGCAAAAGGGAAGTGGTAACTACTGGTCTTTTCCCAAGTCCCATTCTGAATTTCTCAGGAGCGTTTCATTCAGCAGCCAGTGTGGATCTGTGGTAGTATTAAATCCCATAGTGGAAGAAGCCTTCTTGCTGGAAAACAGACTGCATCATAATAAAACCATTCTGAAGCTCAGGCTTGCTAAGATGTGATAATGCTTCCCCTTGGCTCAAGATGCTCCAATTGCTAGACACTCTTTTATTCCTGCTGACAAATGTTTTTTACCCTCCTGCTACTGAGGCAAAATGCATGTTTTACAATGTTAAATACACCACAGTCCTAATACAGGCGCAGTGCTCCCTGGCTTTGCTGATCCTGGAATGTGGTAGTGAGCAGAGAGGGAGCTAACATTAAGAAAAACATCATATTAGTAAAACTATCCCCCTCTCTTTACTGTCATCTCCGTAGTGAATGTGCATACTTAAATACTGCAGCCTTCCTCCTTTTCCAGATCACTTGGCTGCAATGCAAAGCAATACTGTCTCTTAACAAATAACCATTAGCCAAAGGATTTGTGTCTCTGGTAATCAGTGTGTTCTTTTATTTCTTGAGGACTGATACAATCAGAGCAGCAAAGACCACACTGCGGCTGTGTGTGAAGTTCAGCTATCAGATGATTGCCTTGACAATAGGGGGATGCATAATCATGGTGATTAGAGAAAAGCAGGTAAGCACAATTTTTGGCTGGTGAGTGCAAATCAGCCTGGACATAAACTCCTCTGTTCCTCCTATGGATTGTTAGCACTGTTTTGGTTTGGGGTTTGTTGCTTTAATTCTATCACTGATCAAAACTAAGTCCTCCCAGTTCCCCAGAAGTGACCCTTATCAATTAATTCCCAAGTCACAAAAGGGTGATGTCACTGTTAAGACTGCATCTGCTTCCTTTAAAAGCAGGAAAAAAAGAGTCTTTTTTTCTCAGTGCTTGCACTGTTTTTAACTCCTTGATTTTGCTGATGGGCTGCAAGAAGTCAAAAGGAAAGAGTGCCTTCTGTTGTGAGGATCTGGTGGGCAGGTAAAGGTTCCTTGGGCCGATGGGGTCCATATAGTGACTGTATGGACCTCTTACAAATGCCTCTACACACTGCAACACTCTTAGACTCAATATGATGGAAATAGCAAATGAGTATGTTTCTCCACAGACAGCACGTGAGAATACTCAAAAGTAGTTTTAAACAGTGAGGAGATGGCCAGTAATTCTGTGCCCTTTAATTGCATTAGAAAATAATTTACTTCAGCTTGGATGGAACAAGTTCTCAAATTATTAATGTTTGTTGAATTGGAACACTACTTCATAGAAAAACTCCCAAATCCTGGAGGTACTGAGCATCCTTCACTTGCATAGAATCTAGCAAGGTATGCAAATTCAACATGTGGCAGAACTAGGTCTATGATTTAATTTGCATCATATTAAGAGTATGAAGTCCAAGATTCCATGTGCAGCAAAGGCCAGTCATGCTTTAATTTTTCAACAGTTCATGAACTATTAACTTTTGAGGTATTTCTGTAAAGCAAGGAACATTTTTTGTGCACTGAAGCCAAGCTGAAGCTTCTCAGCAGCATTAGAATTCAAGTCAAGGAATGCGAATATGATCTGTGTATCTTATTGTCAAGTTACTTTGGATAAAAAGCACAGTGGTAACAGAAACAGAGGCCACTACATTCTTTTACAGATGACTGAAAGCAGAAACCCCTCAGCTTAAAGCATCTACATGGGCAGAACCTTAGTTGTGTGCTGTCTTTCTCTGAGGCAGTTCTGAATAACAGCGTTGATTTTCTTTCTATAGCCTAAGTGTTACAGAGAAACCTTAAAAGTAGCAAGAAGCCTCTCAAACCCAGCACTGTGAACTACTGACGTGTCAAACATTTCTGTCAGCATTTGCCTATCAAAATGAAAAGGATGCAGCACTCTGAAACATAATAATGGGAAGGATTTTTACCATAAGAGACTGAACACTGACAATTCCCGGAACATTTTCCTCTTATACTATGGCAGTATGAATGGAAACACTGGAAAGAGAGGAGGACAGCTGCTCTGGGATCAGGCAGCAGCAGGAATCTCTTATGTTTCATTTTTGATTTGTTTCCAGTACCTCTGACTTCTGAAGACCACAGAGATTTGTATTAAACACTGACCATATATATTCTAGTGCCTTAACAAAAGGGCTTAATTTATTCCTAGAGAAGTAATGGGTTTAAGCCAAAGTAGTCTCTTTTTTTTTAACCCTTTCTCACCTGGCATTAAAGCTGACAGAACTGTGCCTTAAAAAGGATAGGCCAGATATTGTGTAAACTGTCAATTCAAGTTTTTTAATCTGTGGTCCTTTAGGTGATACCTGCTCTTGCTTTGTCATTATGTTGTAGGCTGTAAAAAGGCATGAAACTCTTACAAGCACAAATTTATAAAAGAAAGCACAACGGAGAGAGGAAGCTACTCAGAGCACATCTGCTAAACCTTAAAGGAGGAAATTAAGAGACCACGTACTGGAGAAGAAAAGCTGTCCCTCTTGGCTCTGGAAGAATATAGTCACATCTTTCATGTATGTTAGTTCTGTACTCTCATGTTCAAGAAAATTAATACATTATCCTGTAATCATTAAAACCAGAAATACTTTTCCTAACAACCTCCCCTTGCCTCCAAACTCTCTTCTTCATGGTTAGTGGGATAGGACAAGTGAACAAACTGGACAGACAGGTGTTTCCCACATGTGCTATGCACTCTTACCACCTATGGGAAGAAACTGGGACAGAAAAGGACACCTCCTTCAGTTTCCACTGGTGCATTCATACTTGTAAAAATAAAATAACCTTAATTGGGCAGTTATGAACTCTCACTATTTCAGGTGCCTTGAGGAAGAATGGTGCTAGATGTATTCTATGTTGTTACTGGGGGCTTCAGATAGTCCATATGTTCCTCTTTGTGCAAGAGAGAACAATTATTTGGGAAGCCCTTGGGTCAAGAATTGTATGACCTGTGTCAACATCATCAAAACGATCATAAGTTATTAGAAAGTCTGCTTACCTGCTCTAAGTCCAATATATTCAGGCTGCATTTGTTTAAGTGAAGGATTACTTTTTGTGAAGAACTGCTTCCTTTGATAAAAAGGGGAGGGAGATTGATAGTGAAATGGCATTCCAGAGAACCAGTGTATTACAGATGACAACCTTTTACACCAGAGCTGGTAGCGAGGGAGAATGTCCAAGCAAAGGCAACAGACATAACTATTTTCAGGAATACGGAGCTACAGCGTCAACCAGTGCTATAAGATTTACTATTCAGAGGCACGCGAGTATGGGAAAGTCAGTCAGGCACTCCTGCTCTCTGGTGCAGAGCAACTTTTTGCCAAACCTCAGATTTATATGCATTTTTTCCCTGTTAAATTATGATCTGTGCTTTCATAGTAGCCCACTTAAAGATCATCTGCCACAAGTTTTAAAAGCAGCAGACCCAGCAACACCTGCAAAGAACAACTCCCAGAAGCCACACACTGTTCATGCTCAACAGCCTGGAGCAACTGGAGACATTCTTTTTCTTCCTCCTTTCAGCCCATTTGGAGGAAAAATGTAGATTGGAAGCGTCAAGAGTGCTTTAAACTACATTATTTCCCAGGACTGCCTTCTAAGTGATTGTGGGGACCCCAGAAACAGAAGAGGCATTTGTATCAGTTTTACAGATTATTTTCCTTGAAACCTTCTCCTGATCCTATTTTTTTTAATCTTTTTGTTGTACTACTAAAAATTAGCACTATCGCTGAATAAATTAAAAACCGTACAAAAATGCACGGTAAATCATGTCTTTACACCTTGAAAAGAGATGCAATAGTGCAGTCCTCCCTAGTACTTTGATCTTCACTTGCTCTGGAACTAGAAAATACCTGCTTGCAGTCCATCTTTCTATGTATTGCATTTCTGGCTACCACTCACATTGACAAGATGCAACCGTTCAAACAAGCTGTGCAGTCATTCCACCACAGAACTTACAACTTCCAGGTGATGCTACAACCTGGTTCTCTGTGTGGCAGCTGCCTTGAGCAGAGCAGCTTTCAGAGGTTTGTCTGCTCATTTAGCACCGAATGCAAGTCACAATTCCACTGCAGGTACGCGAACGGATCTTCCATGAGAGTTCTGGTTCTTTGCCATACTAGTAGGCACAGAGGTGGAAACCAAAGCCAAAACCTTCCCAGATTGTGTGTCTGTGCGCATGTATGTATTAAATGAGACCAAAAAGCACATGCACTTCAGACAGTATTTCAGGATACCAAGAGAAACTTGTGATTCATGCTTGATGATGGCAGAGCTTAAAATTAAAATCATCCATCTCAAAAGCACCTGACAGTGCACTCAGAGCAAAACTGTCAGGTAACTCATCTACTTTTGGAAACAGAACTATTTGGACTCATCCAGTTGGTAAAGTATTTCAAATAAGAATTATGTAAAATACTTCTTAGAAAGCAACACCTCAAAGCAGCAATGGGCACCAGGCTTTCATTTTACTTAAATTTCTCTAAACTTTATGCTGTTTACTCAAAAATTGGAACTCCAGTCCAGTGGTTTGACAAAAGCTCCATGGAGATGTCATACATCCATCCCTTCTAGCAACTCTGGTATCTCCACCATTTCAGTATTATAAAGACTGTGCATCACTGCATACCTTTGTGTTTTCTTTCAGCTTCCGCATAGGCTCCAGAGTCTCAAACAAAAGCCTGAGCCACTGGACTTTGTGCTGTCTCCAGCTCACTCCCAACCACTGCCATATTTTCTTTGCAAGTAGTTGGCTACTAAAAAAAATGATGTAGATCTTTCTCAGAGAGGCAATGAAAGAAACCACCTCTTTACTACTGTGATGGCTTCCAAGAAAGCACTTCTAAACACAGACAATAGTTTAAAAAACAGCACACGTTTCTGGCCTATGCAGCCAGTTTAGCTGTCTGGAACACTAAATACAACTCATATTGCCTGATTTAACTCATAGTTTTAGCCTACACCCTTTTAACAGTGCCTGATGGAGAGGAACATACTAAACCCTTATTTCCTTTTCTTTCTCCCCTTTGTCTTGGGGAGAGAACACAACTCCAACAGCTCCCTGGCCTATCCTGCACACATGAAACCACGCTGTCTCCTACTTACAAAATACAGAACACAGTGGGACCTTCACAAAGTGGAAGCTAGAGACAAGTTCCCATTAGAGCAGCCAGCACATCCTTTAGGAAAGCAAATACCAGTTTTAATATTCCTAGCAGGGGACATAACCCTTGTGTCAGTTTAAGAGTGCCTCGTTTCTCATCTAAATGGAATCTGCCACCTTTTTACAGTCCTTGCTGCTCCCAATTTCGCAGCATCCCTTTTTGACTGATAGCAACAACGACGGTGTTCCTGTAAAGTTTCACCAATGCCATTACAAAGTTAATATAAATTCCCCACTTCTACTAAAGACTTATTTTTGTACCTGCGAGCGTTACAGTAGCCACACAGTGACATGTCAGGAAGTAGTGTTCCAGCGATGATGTAGGATGATGCTCAGACTTTCAGCAGCACTTCTCCGGAACAGAGTCCTTCACCTGTGGCCTGAATGTTATTTATTAGATGGGTAACATTACACTACACGTTTGGCTCTATTAAAATGCAAACAGGTTACTTGCCCTTGGCGTACCAAGTAATTCTGATGAGTCTGTATCAGTGAGCTACTGTTCCTTTCATCATTCACAAGTCTGCTCTCCCTAGAATGTGCAAGCTTTGTTACAAGTGGATTTTGTTTCTTTTCAACCTATTATTAAGGCTAAGTAAAGCAAGGCCAAGACCTGATTGCTGGAAGATCCTGATGGACATATAGTCAGTTAAGCAGCATTTAAAATTCAACTGAAACCTATGAATTAGCCACATTTTAATCCATTTAATGTGTGCCATGTTGATTTTTGTATCGTTTTAGTTTTCATTCAAAATATTATGCATTACCAGTCAAATGCCTTACACAGTCTAGGTATATATGACAACAAGATTACCTGTGTCAACCAGGCCTGTCACTTCAAACAAACATACCAAGTTTAAAGATTTATACTTATCTGCTCTGAATTCACATATCCACAGCAAAAGTAACAAACACTGGCCAGGCTCCTTACACGGGAAGGCACACCATTCAGCTTCAATGGACTCTCTTTTAATTCACTCATTTAGAGGCAACTGTCATTATTTTCTTGGGGGGCAGGGGAAGAAAACGCCAATGCACCACATTGTTTTCACTAGCCTGGAAAACACTTATATAGATATATAGATATATAGATATGTGTATATATATATACGCACATATGCATGTGTGTACATATATAGGTGTGTGTGTATATATGTATATATACACACTGGTGTATATATACACAGAATATACATATATGAATATACAGAATATATGCACACACACTTTGCTCAGATTTGTTTACAAAATATGTAGCATTTTTATACCATCCAAGAAGAGGTACATGATTTTAAACAAATCTTATAGAAATGACATGTTATTGGAAATTTACACGTAAAAAAATCCAGCACAAAAAAATCCAAAAGCTAAAACAAGGTTTTGCTACTAATCAGTGCTTCTATCACCCTTCAAGAAAAGAGAAACAGTTATTTATATGTGATGTAAAGGCAACATTGAGGGGTTTTCTTGCTCTTTTTTTTTTTTTCTTTTTTTTAAATTAACCACCAAATTTAACCCCCTAAATTACAAAGAATCAATGTCCATTTACAGATCAAGTGCAGTAAACTAAATGTTCCTTCAGCACAAAGCAGCACTAGAGAAAGTAAGTGGGAGAGGGAAGATAGAGGCCAACTGGCTTAGCTAGGGAAGCAGCAGGTGGCTGCTGCAGTAGCCACACAGTTCAGAGTTTCCATCCTGAAGCACAGACAGAACTGAAGACTGTACTTAAATAATGGTCACACAGAGCTGATGTTCAGGCCTTTGCCTAGCTTCTTTCAGCAGTTTGACAAGTGATTTATATGTTTTTATCATCCTGTATCCAATCGGCTGGTTTTGCTTTTGTAGTGGCTTGTCACTGAGAGGAGCCAGAAGGAGGATCTTGCAGACAGTTCTGCCACTAACCTTTACCACAGGTACACGACGCTGCAGTTGTCAGTGGTGATTTTGAAATGTTTACACTGGACAAATGTGGTTCCAAGCATCCAAAAGGGCTTGAAAGAACACAGCCCGATGCAGAGGGGAGTGGACGGCCTGGACAATCCATTGCACTTACAGAAATGGAACCGCCACTTTCAATCACATGGCATCTCTCCAGTTGCACACAGAGTTTGAGTGCCAATCTCAGCTGAAGTCAGTGAGGAGTGGCTGGCCTTCGCATCAGATGTCTGTGATCCAAGCAGGTCGCGGAGCCAAGAACATGCTGCTAGCAGAAGGGCAGTCTACAGCTGCAGATGACAGCTGTCATGCAGTCAGCGATGCCTTATAGATGTCACCTGTAGGAACCATGCGTTCCATGCTTATTTATCTCAAGTCCAGTAAACAGCAAGAGGGGAAACTGAAAAGGCCAGGAGGATCCGGCTGTAAGACTATTATCCTTTGAGCATAGTGTCATTTGAGTTGTTAAATAAGGGCTTTGACCAGGAGGACTCTGGTTTTATCAGGTGAGCTGGAAAAGAAGCTCTTGTCTCATTAACGCTCCTTGTGCTAAATTTTACAAATTCAAATTTCTGTGTTCAGAAGGTAATTTTTCAGAAGATAAATCTGTTCAAGTCACATCGTGTAAAAATGTAAAGAGGCAGACAAGAATTTTTCAGCCATAACTATAATACCAAGGACCAGACTCTGGAGCATGAAGTCAGAAAGGGCTCAATTTTTAAGGAAGGCCCAGCTGGATCATACTGTGCCAGCAAGCAAAAGTGGGGGTAGTTTCTCCATTCTAGAAGCTGGTTTGGAAAGTCATTGCTGGGGAGGTGGTGAGAGTGACCTATTCACAGGCTCTTTTTTTGTGGATAGAGAAGAACAACTGGGAAGTCACCACAGTGGTCTGCAATCCAGCTTGGGAGCTCAGTGTTGAGAAGCGATGGGGCCAGATGTGTTCAGTATTCTTTAAGAACCAGAAAACATGTCCACTGCAGCTTGTTGTTGCAGGGGGTAGAGAACTTACTCCATTATTTGTAACATGTTCTATATGCCAATAACCCCAGCTGGCACATACAGCAAAGTAGATACACTGCATGTGAAGATATAATGCATCTCTCTCAGCAATCCAAAGAGGCATCCAGGGAAGAATATGGGGAATTAATTCAGCTATGTTCTCAGAAAGTCTGAATGTTTCCCTGGACTGCAGGCACACACTGCAGCAAATAGAAGAGAAAGGCAGCCTTATCTTGGATGCCAGGAGAGTGGGGCTAGTGGAAGGAGGGATTATTTTCCTGTAATAAGAGCAGGGAGTATTTCAAAGTACAGAAAGGTGCCTCAACTCCACAAAGATGACAGTGGAGAGGTTCAGAATCTAGAGGAGAAGGGTGATTCTGGTGACCCCTTGCCAAGGAGGGGGCATCCTGCCACGGAGAGCCAAAAGTTTTCCAGACGTATGTAAGAGCATGTGCACAAGGCAAGCGAATGAGCGCAAACAGGATTATGGAAAACATTGAGAGAATCACTCCACGGGTGGCTTGTGGCTCGACAACAGGACTTGTTAGGTAGAGGAGCACACCGCACATGGGCACCTCAGAGCTGGAAGCCTTCCATGGGAGCCTCACACTGCTGGAAGATGTACTGTTGCTGGCTGAGATCCACCTGTGGGGCAATGCTGCTGTCTTCATCCTCTGTTCCAAAGTAGTGCTCAATCAGATCAAAGGCCTTCTGATAAATCTCTTGATTCTCATGGCTCTGCAGGAATTCAATCTTGTCCAGGCCTGCAAAGAAAAGTGCACAAAAGTTACAGCTTGGTGAAAGCGTATGACCATGATCATTTTCAGTCTGTTGTGAACATCAAGTTCTATGACAATTCTCTTCCCACCTTCAGAAAGAGAAGGTGCCTCTATGTCCTTACCCAGCTTATACTCTCCACAACCAAAGTAAAACAGGTTGACCTACAGAGTTCCTGTAACTGTGTGATGTGTTTCATACTTTGTATCTTTTCACTGAAAAGACAAGTATCAGCAAGATTGAATGTACAAAGAACATGGCCTCACCTCCAAGAATTTTTCTGAAGAGACCTTTAGGACTATGTTTCCTGAAAGTGTGTTCACAGTGCTTTGGTTACAAGAACCATGACTACAGAATCACATAACTGCAAGTTGGAAGACACTTCTGGTAATCATCTAGTCCAACCTGCAGTCCCCAGCACCACTACTAACACCAGGTAAAGTCAGCTGTGCCCAGCCAATCTTCAAAGCTTAAAAGGACGGAGATTCCATTATTTAATCTGTACCACAAGTATATACAATGCAGTTAAGCTCCTGCAACCAGTTTTTGGGCAGACATTAAGCAGATGAGCAAACTCAGGCCTTGTAGTCAGAAACAAATGACAAGAATACAGCAAGCTAAACTATCTTTAATACCTAGGAATGATACTATAATGAAATCCAAGTCTTAACCACTCTAGAAAACCTCTAATATTGGGAACTGCAGTGGTTTTCTTGTCTGTACCTTTTACTATGTATGAAGGTTAGAGGCAACAATTCTCTGACACTCTGTAGACATTTCTGTAACACTGACATGAAAAGGGAAGTTAAAACCTAGAAGCAAGCCTACTCTGATACAACTCTTCCCTGGAAGTCAAAGTAACCATGAAGGGAACTATGGTTCAAGAAGCCATGTTCAGTGATACTATCTTCTTCTACACTGTTCCCAATAACCCATTTTTATTTTTCTTAATAAAGGACTTGCCAATCAACAAAGAAACTAACCTTAAGAGCAGCAGTACCTCAGAACTGGGAGGAAATCACGCTGACACATGCCAGAACCTCAGCACAGCAAAGGCAAACAATGAACCTGCGGCTGCTGCCATAATTTTACAGGGAAGGGTTTGAAACCAGAGCACCCAAAATTTAATTTGCTGCGAAGGAAAGATCTCAGTGCCTGAATGACACCCTGGAGGCTCTCTCAGGGTCAGAAGTAAGAAAAGAAGATCTGCACACGCTGTCTCAAATCTACACACAGGCAAAGATGATGTACAAATGGAGTATATTGGCACATGGAGACTTATCAAAGAACACAATGTTTAGATAATAGTGATGAGGAAAGTAATGAAATTGGGTCTGCTGAAACTCTGATGGGTTTGTGACCATCGCTTTAACCCCTGACTTCCACTTTAACCCATGTTTTCCCCTAACTATGTTTTTCTCATACCATATGCTTCTTCAATAAGAGCACAGTAAGGATTAATGCCAGTGCCACTGCGTTTGGATTCCTGTTCTCCGAGCCTCAGGATGTTCTCCAGCCCATTCAGTGCTACTTGCACAATCTTTGAGTCCATTACTGTAAGGAGGTCACAGAGTGGTTTGATGCATCCCAGTTCTACTAAATACCTGAAAAACACCACATGAAACCAAGTGAATTGCCTGCAAAATTATAATTGGTGTAGACATTCAAACACCTAAAGGCACGAAGGTCTAAGAACAAAAACAATCAGATAAAATAGCAACTTGACTGGAGAAAGTCTAAACATCTATCTAGTCAATATATGTTTCTGCTGAAACCAACTTTAAGATACCTTCTCTGTCTTTCTAGAGATGAAATAATTAAATTATTTATTTTTAATTTATAACAGAAATACAGCTATAGTTCATGGACTTTTTCTATTGATATAAACTACATTAATTTAATACATTTATAACTTTCTGGGTTTTGTTTATGCAAAATTGCATATAATCTAATCATAATGTACAGTGTAAGTTGAGCAGGAAAAGCAATACATACAATGGCCGCAATGAGCCATTCCTCTTCAGATTGCTAATGCATTTTGTTACACTTTACAACCACTAACAAATTAGTTTAAAGGTGCATTTAGTTCTTTTCACATAAGAGAAATAGTTCAATTAGTTAAATGAGCATTGCGCTGCCAAAACACTTATGTGATTTCTCCCTAAAGGAGTAAATGTCTCATTCACAACTCAATACAAAGACCTGGCTCATTGGATACAACACTGAAAGCATACAGAATGGGGGCTTTTTCAGTTTCTGAGTTATGAGTTTGATTTCTTGCACAAACACTAGTTCAGTCAATTGCATTGAAAGATTTGAACTATTACATACTTGATCTGTTCAGCAGAGCCTCCAGATGTTGCATTTGTAATTGCCCAAGCAGCTTCCTTCCTTGTCCGAAACTCAGCTGTTTGCAAAATATTTATAAGAGCTGGAAAGATATGGGCATCTATGACTGTCTGCAAAAAGAAGTAACATCTCATGGTTATAACAAAAATAAGAAATAACTTCCTTGTCCTGAGAAAATCAATGTCTATGCTCAGCACAACACATTAAACGATTAGAAGTTTGTTATCAAGTAGCAAAAATCAGTTTCCAGCTTTGCATTCAAAACCCAAGGTTCTGCTGGGGCCTGTGTTTATCCCAAAAGAATTCAAAACACATTCAGACTGAAGTGACTGTCAGATCTAATGTGTTACTTAATTATACCTTGACAGCAAAAGAATGGCCATACTTCCCTTATTCTTCCAGATAGCAGAGCATTAAGCTTGTAAATCAGTAACCCACTCAGATCCCCGAACAAGAGAAAAAGACTTCAAAAGCCTGTCATACTACATTTCCAGTGGGTGAGACGAGAGCAAAGAGAGAACAAATTGTAAGATCCCCTCAAAACAAGCAAGAACCAATCTATTTTTCCCTGGTGAAAAGACAACGGATGGTTCAGGAGGATTGTTAACTGCTTAGCTCACTGAAATGGTAAAACAAGTGAGTATTTAGTCAGCAACTAGTAACTTCCTCTGGAAAAAGCCTTTTGCAGTAAGACAAATGAAACTAGTTTAGTTACACAAGTATTATGACCTGAAGCACATTCATAAGGATCATTCAAAGAAGAGCTTAGAATTACATTTTTAAACTACTGTTTCACAAACATAAGTCATCATAGTATTGATAAAGGCAAATTCAAAGAAAGCCAAAGAGATCTTTTTCAAGGGACTCCCCAGAAAACATAGCACAAAAAGCTACAGTCAATTCATATTGTGGATGGTTACCCAGTGAAAAAACCCTGATATTTCTTTTACCCTTCCTGTTTGCCTGGACACCCACACTGCATCTATTATATAAACACATACCGCCTATCAATTGTATCCACAGTCCCATGAATGCTGTCTCCTTTACCACTGAACCTGCACTTCCAGTACAGCAATCTGGAGCCCTCAAGGAAAACCATTTACACTTCCGTCATGCCGTGTTATATTAGATTTGTACTTTGCAAAACGTATTTAGCAAAAAGTCCTCAACTGAAATCTTTGAACACAAATGCTGGAAGTGGTAGGTCATAAACAGAAGCCAGCTATTAAAAAAGACAAAAGATGAAAGAAAGCATCTTCAAGAAACAGAATGTATTCCCCTTCCCCAATGTATTTTACTGGGAAAACACAATTTTTAAAACTATACAAAAGCAACACACTGTAAGGGTACATGGAATGTGACAGCATCTGCTTCATGAAGGTTACCAGCTCAAGGACCTTTTCAGCCCAAAGTGAGATAAAAATAACAGGAAAGTAATAAATAAAACACATGGTGACACAAACCTAATAGACAAGGATAAGAGACAATCACAAAGGAGGAAAGGCTACAGTCAGTAATTTGCAGAGACCCAACCTGAACTTCCTAAGTTGTAAGACTGGGACAAGTGGGACTGTGCAAAACTTCATAACAAATCTTTTAACTATCTCACCACATAACCCCCCTCGCTAGCCTGTATGAGTGAGACTGAGGTGCTACAGAAGTGAGATCAGCATGACTGAACTTGAGCCAGGAACTGAACCAGAAAACCCTGTGTCTGCAGGGTCAGCAACTAGACTGGATGGGGGGGGTCTCAGCATGAGTAGCTGTAGGGGCCATGGAGTAGGGAGAGCATGTTTCTGGGGTGCCCAGAAAGAGGTGAATGCAGGGCCAGCAACTGGTGTCAAGCCTTGAGTGAAAGGGCCCCTACAACTGGAGCAGGTGAGGATCCCAGCATCAGCCACTGCAGCAGGATGACAATCCATAGGGCCTGTGTGCCTAGAGGGCAGTGGGTGAAGTCAAGGGAGGATCTTGACTTGTCAGCTGCAGTGGGACTGTAGGTCACAGGACAATGTGCCTGGACATCAGCTCCATGCGATGTGGGAATTTACATCATCCCCAAGCGTGGTGGGAGTGAAGGATCACAGTGTACATAATTTACTGGCAAACTGGACTAGGTGGCAAGTAGGAGGTCTAGGATCCAGGCACAGACTGAGGGCCCATGCCAATAATCAAGGGGTCTGCAAGTGGAGGGCTGTTCAAGATGAATGTGTGCATCTGTTTGCTAGAAAGAATGAAGCTGAACCAAACAGTGAACAGGAGTCAGGTATAGTGAGTTAAGAGAGCTCACAATCCAGCCACAGACAATAGATGGGCAGAGAGCCCACAGTGGTATTCAACAGATCTGTGAACATGTACATACGCCTGTGGATCTAGAGAGTGAGGGAGTGCGTGTTTTCACTAGTGAACTTCAGTCCTGATCAGCTAGAGGAAAAAGGAGACTTCACAGTCTACACTTCATCTGAGTCCAGAGCTGAGGTGGAAGCCCTTAAAGAACAGGGTGTTAAGGGATGTTAAGTATTCTCTAGTGAAAGAGCTTGATACAGATCTACAATAGGATATGCCAGGGCATTAGTATATTACTGTTCTAGCAAAGAACAAGCGAAAAGTCTCATTATCGCATCTTAAATCCTCCCCCCAAAAGAAAACTTTTACATGAGATTCATTCCCTTAAAAAGGGTGTTCATAAAACCAACTTCTTTATTAAGTACTAAAATCAGAGTATGTTACATGATAGCATGGAACTAGGTCAGCATATTTTAGCTGACAAGCAGTAACATGCTTTGAGCCTTCTTAATGCCAGAAAAAACTCAGTTACCTTAAAATACTTCAATTTAAGCTTGTAAAGTAGCAGGAGAATTCTAGAACAAAGGGAACTAGTAATGGGAAGGCAGCAACTGGAGAATCGCAAAAGACTGTTATTGTTTTCCTTCTGGCTCAAATCAGTTTTGAACACTGATTCAATGCAAAGACTGGTGAGGAAAATTACGCCTCTCAGTGGAGAAATGTGCATTTGAACCTTTTCAGAAGCAACTGAATCCAGATCTCCCATCTCTTGGGTGAGTGTTCTTATTTCTAATGCCTCGTATTTCTATTTATCTCTCTTATTCTGTTGTATAAAAGGCTACAGGCACCTTGTTTGCTTTCTGCTCTACAGTGAAGTTGGCTGTCTTTACCCAAGCAGAACAGATGAAAGCAGCCTCTCATAAGGCGCTTTACTGAGAGTGGCTCAAGAGAGAAACAGATTATCAATCACCACACTTTTATGTTTTCTATTGCTTGACATGCAACGTAAGTGTTGTCACGACCTCACCCTAGCATGAGTTCCAGTTAAAGGGACTTAACTACCCCTCTGTAGTATAGCAAAGGTTTTCAACTAGCAGGCTATTAACAGGTGAAACTCTCAGAGCTTAGATGTGTGAAAAAAGAAGACAGACCCAAATAAATCAACCAACCAACCCAAGCCATTAACTAGGTCAGAAAATAGTTTGCTTCAATCTTAGTATCTTCACTAGATTTCAGAAGTCCAGTTAAGCTCAACAAGGGTGGTAACAATAAAGCACTAATGCAGAGGAAGTGCTAGCAGCATCTACTGTTCACACTCTATGCCTTGCACCCTTGCCCACAACAGTTACTGTTGACAGCAAACTAGAATGCCTAAGGATTCCTCAGTCTGTGATATTTTATGTGGGAGCAACAGTTACTGTGGAAATAGGCCATGTTTCCCTTCCACTTTCCATCTAAGTGATAAACCAGTGAACTACTACATTAGACTTTTGGGTTTTTTTCCTTGAAGGGAAATGAGCCTCAAGCAGAGCAAAAGCCTAAAGGACTGAAGCAGGATGAGGTGCTTGTAAGTACTGAGGATTTAGAAAGTGTTAATTCAAGTTACTTTTTTAGCATTACTGTACTGTGCCCCTCACGTGCAAGTGTGTTGAAGACTTCCGTAGCGCATATAAAATGCTCAAGACAAGCAACAGTTTTCAAATAAAAGGAACACAGTTAAGAGATTTCAGTTCAACAAGAACTCTCAAAAGATGTGAAAGAAATAGAAAGCAAATGAAAAGAAAAAACCTCAGGCTGTAAACTAAGGGCTGATGTACAAACTGATCTCAGTCTTTGTCACCTCTTCAAATGTTCCACTGTTCCTTGGAAAATGAAAAGTGCCTTGGCCACCCATGAAAATAGAAGGCAACTGCCTCACACATGCCATAAAGCAAAGGATGTTTAAACACTTTTTGAGCAGCTGACGCATTCTAACACTCGAAACATGACTGGAATTTTTCAAGGAGTATAACAGCAGGCCAACAGGGTAACCAAAAAGTAAAGAAATTCCAAAACCTATGTAATTTTAACAGTTTTATATATGGATTTTTCAATCCAAATTACTCTTGTGAGTGCATGTAAGAACAAAGCATACTAACATACTCCTTCCAAGAGCAATCTAAAGCAGATGCACAGGAAAGGGTAAACTCTAGTCATGTTTACTTTTCTTTCTCTCCTTTTTTACGTATTTACAGTTGCAGCAGTGAGTTCCAGTTAGAGTACACCTGGATGAGAAGATATGTGCTTGTATGGCCTAACTAAAGGCAGCACCTCTTTAATTTCTTCAATGTCTCTTCCTTCAAGGATTTTGCTCAAAAAAAACCAATCATTCCTCATTCACCTTCTTAAATGCCCCTTGTGTTTCTATAGCATTCTGCCACATCTCCCTTTGCATGTCTCATAGAATACAAAGTTATTCCTCATACAGAATCCAGCTGATGTTTTATAGTCCCTCCTTACAACTCCACTCCTAGCACATCCTTTGAAGACAGATCTACATACAGTGAAGATTTCCCCTTTTGATCTTTTTATCCCTTTCCTGACCGTTTCTAATATTCACGTTGGTTTTAGGCTGCTACTACAAGGCACCGAGATGGTATCTTGACAACACATTAGAAATCTCTTTTCTGCGTAACAGGCAATCTAAAGCCCAACCTTTCAGACATTAAACTAACACTGAAATTCCTGCCCAACTGGATCCATTCATATTATTTGGAACTGAAGTCCACTGTACTTGTAACTAGGAGTCTTTCAGAAAAAGACAATTGAATTTTCATTGAAATATGAAATTTCAAATTTAATTTGAAATGGAACTGAGCTGTAATGCTCAGTCCTTCAGCACATATGGCCCTCACTACTAAAGCGTCAACTTTTGCTTTAAAATATACGGTATCCCTGTGCTATGACTCTCCAACAGGGTTGCCTGTCTCTTGGAAACATCCTATCCTTATTTCAATCCAGCTTCATTACTTTACAGGATTTGATTTTTAAAGAGTGAAGCTAGATAAAAGTCAGTTTTATTACATCTGCAAGGACGCTCAATCTAAATACACTGTAGCCACTGTTATGGAGCAGGTCTTCAACAGTAGTATATTAAATCAGTATTTTGAGCTGGTCAATACCAAATGAACTTGCTTCTCATTTTTTTGGTTCCCATAAATAAATCACTTAAAGCATGCTACAATACACAGACTTTTAGTATGCAAGTGCTGTCTACATATGATTTATCAAATAAATGTGAAAGCAAAGAAGTCTTATAGCATGACTGTTTTCCTGCTCCTGCAAGCTCTCTCGTTACCTTTAACAACTCAAGGTTAGTCACCACCCTATTTGGCAGGTGTGATACAACCCTACTGCTTTGAACTCCTCCTGGCTAGAAATTTCAGGCCATAGAGGCTTCTCAGTTACTTGCATTCCAGTTCCCTTTTCATTGATTCAGTTCTCAACTGCTTTAATTTTAATTTTAACAAATACTTGTAAGCCAAAGCTATTTAACATGATGGCATGAGTACAAACCCAGTGCCATTTGAGAGGCAGGAGGAAAGCATTTCATATCTCAGTTCTAATGGACTTTTATGCTGCTGAAACAGACACCTACTCCTCAATACTCCAAACCATGTATAAAGCAAATTTCTAGACAGTTTACACTAGGCTGCTCCTACTGACAGGAAGGGACTGTGCTATAAAGAACTGTTGAGGTTTTCAGGCAGAACAAAAGAATTAAAGGTAATCTAGCTCTGCTGCTCTCAAGGTGCTATGATGTATGGGATTCATCACATGTAGAAGCCTGAAAACAGATTTTGTGCAAACACAAATTTAAAACTGAGACTTTCATTGGTCCTCAAATATAACCTTATCAGCAGTGACATATTTTGCTCCTGAGACTTTGTGATGTCCTACCACCACAAACAGCATGTGAGGATTTCAGACCGCTCATGCAAACTACGGCATAAACCAAACACACTTTAAGTAGTTTGATCCACAGTTTGCCTGTGTAAAGCACAACTCTGTGTGAATCACATCATTGCTTATCCATGTCCCCAGCATCACTGTGGTCTTCTTGGAAAAGAGCCTCTGATGATTCTTTGCTTGTATCTTTACTCCAATATGTAAAAATATGTTTCATTTTAGAGTTTTTAAAACTAACAGGCGATGTATCATTTGCTATGCTGGCCCATGTCACGTTTCAGCAAGGACAGAAAATTCTAAAGGAGTGAAAACATGGCACAGATCCTGTTGCTACCATACCTAACCATACTCAAGTTTCCCGATGTTCTTGTGAGAATTTAAGGTATATTAGAAAAGAAGTTATAAGTTTCTTAACCTGTCAACAGGAGAGAACTCCTATGATGTCTTCACTGTCAGATATGGAAGATTGTGTCTGATGTACTGCCTTTCATAGCTTTTCAACGGGTTGCGACCCCCTTCAGAAGGGCCGACAGTCAGGATTTAGCTTCAGTTGTGCAGTTCTCCTTCTGACTCCCAGGAAGATGTAGTTCCCCTTCTCCCTGACTGGGGAAGCTATCCACTGAAGTACAGCAAAGCTGTATACAAACTAGGAAATTAACAAACAAAAACTATACTTAGTGACAATCATGACTGCATCAGGATATACACATCCAACCCAAACCTTAAATGCACAGAAATAAAGAGGGGAAAGACTGCTGTATTCCACCACACTTTTCTGTTGCCTAGGCACTGTTGATAACACACTCTGAAAGGCTTTCACTTCCACCTTTGGTGGAGAAAAAAACCCCAGACCTCTTATGCTTTAATATAGGATTATTAAAGTTTAGCACTTACTTTTCAAACATTTCATGCATGTTAACTTATATTGCCTTAACACTAGAGTTTACTTGACTGTGTTTGAGTGCAAGTCTAATGGCAATAGGCTGCTGCCTTATCTTTTAGAAATGGCAGTGAAAGCCTTTGGAGTGTGCTACCAAACAGCATTGTAGGCAGTATGGAAGTGGAAATGAATATAGAAGTCCTTCCCTCTAACTTTATATTTCTATACTTTAGAGTGGGTGGATGCAGGGAGTGTAACCCAATGCAATCTTAAACAACACTAAATATAGCTCTGTCTGTTAATATTGGTTAGGTGAAATAGCTAATAGGTCAGGTTTTTCTTTCTTGCTGTCTGGAAAGAATTGCTGGATTGTGGCTTGAGCACTACCCAGAGTTTCCACGCTATTCTAACATTCCAACAGCTCTGGAGCAGCAACCCACCAGTTAGATCAGCTGGTAACTGACCATAATGTGGTTACTAAGCCAGGCAGACATGCAGGAAGAAAAATTACCACGTACTGACATCACTCTTCTCTGATCTCTGGCTAAAGATTGTGCATGATTCTATGTTCAAAATCCAGTGAGTATCACAGAGACTGGAAAAGAACTTGCTCCAATCTATGACCTCTAGTAGAAACTATAGAGCAATATGAAAGGACTAGGGAGAAAGGAAAAATCAATTATTTAGTATAGAGCTACATCTAGTATTTTAGAATTCCTTCTGTACGGAAGACCAATTCTCAAGAAAAAAAATGTTTTAGCTCATCCCAATGTGAAATCAATTTAGAGAAAGAAAAAAACCCAAACCCCACAAAGACGAAAAGGTTCATCCACAAACTCAGTTAAATCAGATATTCTTCCCAGATGGGAATTATCCTTTGTCCTCACAGCTACTAAGAAGAGACTAGGCTTTTATTCTCCATTTTAGCATATGACCATGTTTGAAAAACACTTTACAAACAGCATCTTCCAACTTCAGAAGTTATTTTGAAGTGGTTTTCAGCTTAAATGTTTACAATGATTCAACACTGAGTAAAAGCTGTCTGAAGGAACACCTCACAGAAGAGCAGACATATCAGCTAAGGAGCTGAAAGGAGGTTTTACCACACCTTGTATCTCACATGACATTTTCCAGGTTGAAACTAGAAACTAAAAGAATTAAAAGCTATTCTGGAATTTGTTACACATCTGCGATAGGAGTTTCCTTTCAACACAAGATAACCATTGCAATTATACCTGCAATTGCTAATTGTACTTCCAAGAAAGAGCAGCCTCAAAATCTTCGATCAAGCATGTTGCAAACATTCTCCAATGTCTTCTACTTCACAACTTTCCTCTAACAGCCCTTTTGCAGGTCCAAAAATCTAAGCCTCATGATGGACATGATTCACAGTACGTCAGAACTACCAGGACAGTTATTGCCAGCTCAGGATAAAAAAAACTTCTACTTAATCTCATTTTTATTACTGCCATTCTAGATTACATCAGGTACGCACTTATGACAGTGTTTTGTTATATACCTTAAGGTTGCTTTAAACTGGATTCTTTTAAATCTACATGCATTTTGGGTGATTTGGTTGACACTCTGTAATGTGAAGCAAGCTTCTACCCACACAACCACAACAATTTTTCTATGCAGTTAAGGGTTTTATACTTCTAAAGAATCACCTTCTAGAAATGAAAGTGCGACATTAATGGCTCATAGCATTAATTTCCCTCACCCTGCCTTCCCACATGACCTTTCCAAGTCACAAAGGAATTCTAATCTGCTCTCAGTAGAAAGGGTGTTGACCTAAACTGGTGATAAGGCACCCCAAACCACTTTGAAACTACTGAACACACATGCAGAGAAGTACCTAGAAATATTTTGGGGTTTGTTTCTTTTTTTTTAGCTAGATTAGGCAAATTTTGTTTTAACAAAGGAGAGGTTATTTTATCCTTACTTGTTTTCAAATAAAGACATAATGACAACAGTTTAGGAGACACCGGAATACCAAGGGTATAGTTAAGACTCTCCGCCTAAAGCCTTACTTCTACATGCCTGTATAGTGGATACCAGGTGTAAGAACACTGTGCAAACAAGGATAGGCACTTACTGCTTCACTTGAAGGCATAGTACAGTGGATACTTAT
>JARCZZ010009825.1:0-15620 GCA_030323915.1 Brotogeris chrysoptera | reverse complement strand
TTACTGCTTCACTTGAAGGCATAGTACAGTGGATACTTATATAGAAGTCACAGAAGTGAATACACTATTGAAATAGCTTCTGGTGCACTAGAATTTAGATTATCGCTAGGACCCTTCACAACTGTATCTTCAGTAGATCAAGAATATGAAAACAGAGATCGTGAAGTTTTGAAAAAATGCTCTAATAATAAACTTTGCCACTTCTGATACATAATTCTTTCTGCAATTACTTCTGTGGACATCTGATTTTGTCCAGCTCTTGTTTTTGTTAAGTCTCCAATATTCCTATACAATTCTGCATCCTGAAGCAACTAACAGACAGGTAAAAACACAAAGTTAAGAAAATTTATTGGGCTGAAATGCTCCTCAGACAATATTCCTAAGACTTCCCAGGAAAAGCAGAAATGGCCTTCTAGGAAGAAAATACTGCTCCTCCCTATTTCTAAGGTGGTAACAGCATAAAGCAGCCAAAAGATTCTTCACTGCAAGAAAGGCAAAGGCAAAACCATTTTTATCTCCGTACAAGCAGTAGTAGCTACCTTCTCTACACTGCTACTTGCACAGCAATAAAAACTGCTGAGGTACAAAAACAGTGGTACAGCTGCTGATTTTACACAGCACTTATTGTTTGAAATGCAGCTAATCCACACTAACACACAAGCCACAATAAAGGAATAATCAGAGCTCTTGGAGCTCTCCCAAAGTTAGATTAAGAAATCACATCGTTCTCTGTATCTGACAACAAACATGGCGAAAGTAAAACCCTGACTGAGGAAGCAGGAGCAAATGCAACTGTAGGAGGTTTCTTTGCTCACTATTCTACTTCCATCTTAGTCACACCTTTACATTAAACAAGAAGGACCTACACAGCTCTCCCCCTCTGTCTTCTTGCTTACTCATTTCCTAACATAATCATCTCTGAGATTAGATAAGCGTTTAGGTCTTAAAACCAGGACACTTAGGAGGTATCTTCCACAAAAGTATTATTTCCTATGCTTTCTAAGATGAAGACTTCATTCAAGGTATTAAAGCTTTACACTGTCCCTTCAGCACCTGGATATTCTTTGTATAGAAGCACAGATAGCCAAAAGATTGCAAGTGCTACCTGCAAAGGATATAATACACTTTTTAGTCAGGAAAAACATGCAGCCTTTTTACCATCTCCTGCAAGTTTTCTGCAAAAACAAAACCAAGAATTCCATCCTTTGAGTGAAGAGGGTTAAGTACTTCATGCTAATTCTCATCATAGAGAAGGAATAATCCAGAGTCATCAGATCTAAGACTAGCAGGTGGCAAGCTGCCCTGCAAGAAGTATATGGAGGGAAGTAGTACTCCTTGGCCACTGTTGCCAGTGTGTTATGGGACTTGGCTTACTTTGTGTGTGAACACGCATTGTTTCTGCCTGGTTACTAATGAGTGAGACAAGTACTTCTAATGTCTAATATTTGCTACTTATTTCTCAAAGAATAGGCATGTCCAAGTGGACTTCCACGCATCCTCTGCAAGCTCTGAAAATACTGTGTCCAGCAAGGGAGAAGAGCACTGAGAAACCTACCTTCAGAAGAATTATTTTATTCACATGAGACTTCGATTCAACTGTCTTGATGGGAACCTTTTGTATTTATCAGCTAAAGCCCGGTTTCACTACCATCTAGTTTTACATTACTTCTCAAGAAAAGAAGGAATGAGGCATTGCCCTTGAAATCCAAGCAAAAAACTCCCTAGTATAGCTGCATAAAAATGATAGACATATCCAGAGAAAACAAAATGTATTTAGTAGTTTCTTTTTTGTCTAGCCCATGAAAACTTTCCTTTGGGAAAGAGATGGTCAACTGCTCATTTATACCATCTGGAGACAAGTCCTGAGAATTCTTCCTGATGGTTGATACTAACTCCAGACTCAGAGCAAAGATGTGGTCTTTTGGAGACTGAATGGTGAAGACTGACATAGGGAGCAAAACTTTTATTTGCTTCTGTGTGCTATCACTTGAAGGGTATAATCAGAAAGGATAAATCCCAATGCAACACGTTAGATATCCTCCACTGTTACTCAGTTTTAAAAAGCAGCAATTTTGGACTTGGCTAAGCATAACTGCCTGTATCAGGAATTGTAAGAAAATACAAAACAGGAATAAAAGTATTTTACAATGTAGGTGACTGTACCTGGCAGTGAAATCAAGGACCATGTAAAGTTACTAGATACGCAAAGTTTGTAGCTTACTCTTTTTGTACTTGAGAATATTTACCTTAGTGATCGTCAAAGTGATTGTCAAATGCATAAGGATGACTTTAAGATGGCTGTCTACCTTCTTATAATCTGTAAATGTGTATATTATTAAACATTTGAATTTGAGAAATGACTGGACCACTGAAATACTCTATGCACACAGCCGATAATGCACTTTTGCTAATATGTAATAATGTATCTGTGTATATATACAAATATGAACTTTATACATAAAAACCAGTGTACAGCCTGCGTTTCTTCTAACCCGCAAGACAGATTACTTATCATAGCCGTAAAAGTTACCTGGATCTGGGCTCTGTTTCCAGCTGTTATATTAGATATTGTCCAGCATGCTTCTTTTTTGATAGATTCTTTTGGGCTGCTTAGCAAGTGCAGTAAACTCTGCAGGGCTGAACAATTCAGAATTACCTAAACACAAAAGAAAAACAAACCAAACAACCACACCTTAGAGGAAATTTAGGATAAAGAATCACAAGAACAAGGAATACAATGTCTTCAAAATCTAAAAAGTATCTCCCATCACATGATCCCAAAAAAGTTAACAAGGAAAAACAAAACACCACCCTCCACCAAAACCACAAGACAAAAAACCCAGCAAGAACTAAAACATAATGTTTGCAGGAAAGATAATGAGCAAAACAACTGAGTTACTCAGATAAGACATCACTTTATTCAGATTTCAGTGCGACCTATCAGAAGATACTAAACCCATCATGACCAAACCAAAATCAAGTAACAGTATTGTCCTGTTGCCTTGTGTTCTGTGATTTTTGTATACTTGGAAGCTCCAACTCCTGTTTTACACATCAGCCAGCACAGTGGGGCAGACTGTTGCCAGTGTTGTGTCCAGTGACATTATGAATTCTCTTAGTTTTGGCTGGAATAGTTAGTTTTCCTTCTAGTAGCTGGTGCAGTGCTGTGTTTTGGCATTAACCTGGGAACAATGCTGGTAATACACCAATGTTTAAGTTGTTGCTAAGTAGCCTTACCCTGATGGTCAAGGACTTTTCAGTCCCTCATGCTCTCATGCCATTGAGGAGGGGCACGAGAAGCCGGTAGGAAAAACAGGCAAAACACCTGACCTGAACTAGCCAAAGGGGTATTCCATACCACAGCACGTCATGCCCAGTATACAAACTGGGGAGAGTTATCTGGAAGGGGCCAACTGGTGCTCCGGGACAGGCTGGGAATTTGTCAGTGGGCAGTGAACAGTCATATTGCACATCACTCCTTTGGGGATTGTGAGGTTTTTTGTTTGGATTTCTTTCACAACCACCACTTGTTTTGAGGCAACTAGTGTCACCAATCCTTCGCATTCAAACGCCAAAAGGAACAAGAAGAGGTGCCTGGAAATATGTTACCACAACAAACAAAGATGAACTGCAGTACAACACAACAGAAATTTAATTCATACCTGGGTCTGGATATCATCGCCTGTGACTATGTTCCCAACAGCTCGTAAGGCAGGAGATACAACTTTGTAGTCATTGTGCCTAAATTACCAAGGAAATATCCAAGTGTTAAACATTCTGAAGCATCTCCATCTTTGCATTCTCAAAGAAGGAACATGCATCAGCCAGGAGAAAACTTCCCTGCTAAAACTGACTAAATTCTTACTGTATAAATCAAAACACCTTCTGATTTTAAACTAACAGCAACTCTTCCTAGGCTTTTTAAATATCTAGGCCTTTAGACATCATTCAGCAGCGTAAGGATAAAATATGAGATCAAAAGAATAAAGTGCTTCAGAGTATAGGCATATTCGGGAGGGAAAAAGTAACCCACTGCAGCTGTGAGACACACTCAACGTACACTGCACAAAGCTAGAGAATGAGACTGAGGTTGCAGGAAAAGAAATCTCCTAAGGAACAGCAAAACTAGTACAAGAAAAATCCCATTGTTTCTGTTACTCATGATATGTAAAGATGACTGAACACAGACAGGTAAAATTAAAACTCAAATACTACTTTGCTTTCAAAACATACCTAATTAAACTTCCTACTGCTGGAACCTTGATTTTGGGAAAAAGAGTAGATAGTCATTTACTACAGTGGATAGAAATTTGCTCAGAACAGATTTCTTACATCAGCAACTCCACAAGTCTCCTGCAGACTCCTGCATCAATCACAGCCTGGATTTTATCATTGGGGCCATCAGACAAGTAGGACAAAGCCCAGCAGGCATCAGCCAATACATCTGTATCATTGACAAAGAGCAGCCAGGAAAGCACACTAAGACAAGGTGAAACCTGTAAGACATTAAGAGACACATAAACTGTGCAATTAAAAGGGCCAGAAGATCTAGGAACATGTCATATACAACATTAACTGACATTATAGGACTAGGCACTGTCATCTGAGGTTCAATACTCCAAACATTTCAGACCTAGGTAGCAGGGCTGTAGCCACACAAGTACAGAGCAGCATGTCAGCAGAAAACACTATGAGAGTTCTTCGGCCTCTACAGTACATACAGCAACTTAAGCTCATACTTGTCTGCTAAGATGTGCCATACTTTGCACTACAGCAGCCAAGATGCACAGTTTTGCTCTGCTGTGGGATGGTCATCTTCACTACAGGAACAGTAACAAAAACACAGGAGGCAGCTATATTCAAACAGTGGTTATGAATATCTGCTGAAGGGACTAAACATATTCAAAAACTGCATCTGTAAGAAGCCCATACATTGCTTTAGAGGAACCCTGAAATATTTCAGCTATTTAGTTCAAGTTTCACCACCCTCATTGCTTATTTGGTTACCACCACCTCACAACACATTTACTTTCAAACCCCTCTTACCTTGGCAAAATCTGGAGGAGGGTTTTTCCCTCTGCAGAGGTTGGATAGAGCCCATACAGCATTTCGGGTCATTGTGAGACGGTTCTGTTTCGAAAGCAATCTAAAACAAACCAACAAAAAATTCCAACCTTTGCTTTTGAAAAAAGTCAAAGCTAGGCAACCCTGTAGGGTCAACTGCATTCGTCATTAAAACAAGCTCAGGCCTAGATTTTAACATACAGCAGGGCAAAATAAGCTAGATTTTTCTTCTTTCCTATAAAAATACATCATACAGTGCTTGATGGCTGGATACTAACACACATGCTAGACACACGAATCCTAGTATCCCAACAAAAGCAACAACCATCACACTGAAAGTGTGTTCATTTATTGGCCTAAATACTGATGTAGCAGATTAACAGTCAAAAGGCGCAAAAACTGTGACAAAATTACTTTAAGTAGAAGGACCTGCAGGTAGTTTTGGAGAACACTCTTCTCACTGAACTGCAGTTTTATGTCAGTTTCAAACTATCAGCCCCACTTTTACTTTACTGTATGTTAACTAGCAAAGGAGAATGAAAGATCCTCAGAAAATGTGTATAATCAGGTTAAAGGTTTCCCAAACATTCAAGGCAGTTACGTATCTCACAACAAGCACTGTCCACAGACTGACTATGCACACTGGCTCCAGTCCTGGCATAAAAGAGCCTTGCTTGCTGCATTCTTGTTATAACACAATCCTACAGAACGCCCCAAACCAGTCTCTCCCTGCAGTTGTTAAGGGGTAGCATCCACACACCAGCTGCAGGGTTCAAACTCTGCCCCAAAAACACCAGGATGCTCACCTATGGGATGATCCGTAATACTGGCATCTTCATGAGATCTGCATACCAAAACTGCCCTCTCACATTAGGATAATCATACTTTACCAAAGCTGTATCAGCCACTGTGACACTGTGAGTCCCCTTATGTGTAGCACTGACAAAGATGTCTGTGGAGTTGGTTAATTAAGTCAAATACAATGTGAAGCCTCTAAACAAAGCACTTTCTTGATAATTTAGAAATTACTAGTCATTGTACCCTTTAGCCTAGGAGGAACGCAGTAAGGCAAGACCTAGTTTTTCTGCAACTGCAACAACTCAGTTTTTTTTTCTCACAGCCAGTCCATACTGTACCAATGTATTTATGAGTGCACTGGAGAATTCCACTGCCTCAGAGTCTTCGAAGGGCAGAGACTGAATAATCCTAATTTGGACATGACAACACAAGGTGGTGTCACTGCTGCAGCAATAACATGGTCCTTCAGCAGAGGGCCATCAAGATAATTAGCACAAAGGAGAAATGACACACAATGGGAAAGTTAGAGACCTGGATTTCTTCAGCCTTAGGAGACAACTGTGTAAGGGGTGATTTTAACTGCTGCCTAACAACAGTTTAATGAGTACATACAGAAAAGAGTGCATAGTGACAGGACAAGAGGCTACTGTCACAAAGTATAACACAGAAAATTCTGATTAGGTATAAGAACGTTACTTTTCATCATGCCATAGTCAAATACTGCAACAGGTTACCTCAGGCAGTTATGGAATCTACCTTTGATGTTCCAAATTTGACTAGTTAAATGGCTAAGCAATCTAATCTGATCTCACCGGCTATGAAGAAAGGCTTTGACAAGATGACCTCCAGAGATCTACAACTCTTATATTAAGCCCAGGCATCCACCCACCCTGTAGAATAAAAACAATTCCACCTTAACTGCTTCCAAAACATGTTTCATTTTACAGCTCCATTACAAAAGTAACTCAGCAGCTACCATTAAAAAATCTGATTACTTCACAATAAAAAAAATTAAATCATTATTATTCTTCAGTGCAAAAAACAAACTTCAGTCTTATACTACAGAGACTCAACAAAATTCTGGAAAACATTAAGAGACTTACTGCAATAAAGGGGGCAAGATATTACAGTCCAATACGTAGTCTCTGCACATAGTGCTGTCTCCAGCAATGTTACCAAGAGCCCATACTGCCTGCAATGAAAAAACAGGATAGTAATTGCTTTTGTTTTTCCAATTCAACCAGTTTACTTCATGTATTAGAGTGGGAGACATTCTGTTTTCACTGTTAGATCCTGGACAAAGTACAGAAGGAGAATGCTTTTTGGTTGAGTATTACATATATACATCCAAGCTCATTATATGGTTCAGAAATATTTACAGATCTAAGAGGAATACCAAAACAACATGTGTGTCTCCAAAGACTTTGCAGCAGACATAACCTCACTCTGTCCACAACAGGTGAACTTATCTCCTCAGGCTTCGTAACATACTAATTCTACAGTCCTTATTCAGAGGTGGTTCAAGTCCAGATGTTCATAGCTCAGGTCAAGCAAGTTTGTATCTACCCAAAAACATTTGTGTGGAACAGCCCATATTTGTATTTCCTAAGAAGCCATTAAAAGCATGAAGTTTTTCCACAGTCACATTAAGAATGCTGACCCCAATTAAGATGAAAATAAGAATCTATACGCAACATAAAACAATATTCAGAATCAGAGTTCAGATGGGCATTGCCATATATTCCTCAAAAGAAAACTCTACAAGACAGAAGCAGTGATGCCTATTAAGACATACTTATGGCAAAATGCAAGGACATCTATTTTCTCCCCTGGACATCAGTACAAACGTAACCTTGCATTTTGAGAAGAAAATATCTAAAATGCCAGAAGATAATTAATGAAGCATGAAATCAATCTTCTGTAGTATAATGAGAATAGAAGATTTAATTGGTTTTGATTTATACGTTTGGGTCAAGTGGTGGTTTTAACATCACTGTCCACTAGTACAAAAGCTATAACAAAGGAAAAAATAAAAGTTGTCTACAGGAAGTATCAAAGCCATTTTATGAATTCCATGTGATTTACAGACAATATTTTGTCACAGAAGGAAGTGCATGAAATACCCAATTGCTATTTATTTCAAGTTAGCAGATGGGTAATGTCCCATCAAATGGATAAATTCATCTGCTTATTTGGTAAAACGCATATAATATCTACACAACCGCTGGAAACAGTTCCAATAATGTACATTACGAACAGGAAAAAAGCAATCCTATTTATTGTGGATAGAGGCAGAATGTCCTCCCCAGATTCCTCTTCAGTTGAGGACTACATATTTCTTCACAGTAAAATGTGTTATAGCGCATAAGTATTTCTCTAACTGAACATACGTAAGTTCCCAACACAAAATAAACCTGTTTTTCTCTCTGTATCTCTACTTGAAATAAATTATTCCCCTGAAGTAATTGACAGGGTAAGCCAGATTTGTTACCTAAGGGAAATTCTCCAATCACCTGCAATAAACTTATTTGTTCATTATCAATATGATGTCAATTGATTTGCTGCATTAGACTTCTACTGTAACACAATTTTAAACAGTCACAAAAAGATGCTACTTTAAAAAAACAAGACTCCAACCACTATAGAGGCCCAAAACCACTGGCAAATCCTGTAAGGTTAATACAGCTAAAACCTTTTGCATATACAAAACGTAGATACATACGTCAGCTTGCTAGATACAAAATAAAAGGACTCCTCCTCCGTACCAGTATTACCACAGACATAGATAGAAGTCCCTAAACCGCCAGCTGTTAAGAGACCAGGAGACTATTCTAGGAAAGGATTAGTTTGTTTTATTCCCCTACGGTTTTCCAGGCTTCTGCTGTCAGCCACAGAGACAGAGCACAAGGCTAAACTGACTTTGCAGAGAGGGACTCTTCATCAGGGACTGTAGTGATAGGAAATGGAGCAGTCGGTTAAAACTTAAACAGGGGAGGTTCAGGTTAGATGTAAGGAAGAAGCTCTTTACTGTGAGGGTGGTGAAGCACTGGAAAAGGTTGCTGGAAGAAGTGGTGAATGCTCCATCCCTGGCAGTGTTCAAGGCTTGGAGCAACCTGCTCTAGTGGAAGGTGTCCCTACCCATGGCAGGGGGTTGGAACTGGATGAGCTTAGAGGTCTTTTCCATCCCTAACAATTCCATGATTGCTATACAATGCCCCCCCCTAAACTGATCTTCATCACAAAAATTATTTTTCATTCAAATTTTTAGTATTTTCCAACTGTTGCGACAGCATTTTGTCTGAAATGAAAGTATAACCTCGGGTCTGGCAGACTCCAGATGGATAAGGCAGGAAAAGTTCAGCTTTATAAACAGAACATATACCACCTCCTGGAAAACATCATTTGTATTAGAATTGTAAGAAACCACACTTGTTGCCCACTGCAATGTTTGTGTTTCTGCAGCAACGAGAAGCCTGTTGAATAAATCAAAGATCTCAGCTGGTTTCTAAATAAGCTTGTGGATCCTCTAAAAAACATTCAGGGATGTAATAAATTAGAATTGTCAGTAATTTCCTTTTATTGAGCATGTGGGTAACTCTCTACAAAGATACGATCTCCTTGCCTGGACACCTTTACACACATTAGAACACCCCTGGAGGCTGTGTTTTACTTGTCTGTGGACTATGCTTCTGCCATTGTAGCAACATTATTTTTAGGGTTGACAACAGTGATAATCACTTAAGCCAAGAACCCATTCTGATCCTGTATGACAGACTTGTTTTGCAAAAGGAAATCTCACATCAAAAACTCTGACCAGAGAACTCAAATAGCACTTTTCTTTGTTGTCACTCTCAATTTTTTATAGCAAGAGAAGTCTGGTTCAGTAGCCTGATATCACAGGGCCTGGTAAGAGAGGATGCTGCAAGGAATCCTTGTAATACCAATGACTGATAGTATGCAAGACGCAAAGAAATTGAAATATCTTCAGAAAAATATGCAAGGTTTCATTCAACAAGGAAGATGTCTTTCCTTGAGGCATTACTTCAGCTCTTCACACAAGTGAGGAACATAAATCAGCCTCATTTGAACTCTTCTCATCAGACACTGCTAAAAATACAAAGCTCTGTCCCACAGACAACATGTGAACAATGACAAGCTGCTTCAGGTTTTGTTTGTCTGAATAACGTTCGATGACTTCCATTGCTTCTTTTGTACACAAGATGCAAATGGACTTTGCTTACTGTAACATTTTGGCTTCTTTCTACATATCCCAAACATTTTTATCTTCTTTTCTGGATAGCAACAGAATTAAATGGATATTTAATTCCACTAAATTTCAGAGTTTATTATTATGTAAAAAATTATTTGACTCTTAAAAATTCCATTTTGGTACTTTCCAATATCTACATCCAATATCTGTAATTTTAAGATCCTGAGTGTGACATTTTAACCAACATCTGAGGTATCAAAGTTGTGTGCAAACTGAAAATGCAAATGCTGCCTTTTCAACTGACAGTGTCAATTTTCACACACCTGTATAAATTTCCATTCATTGCTAAGAGCAGAGTAGGGCTTGCTGCAGATCTCAAGTTTATTTTACTTATCATTAAACTCCAGTGTTTTTTCTGTAGAGCTGGACAAATTCCTAAGTCAGTAACAGTAAAGTGCACATTTTGTAGAGTACAGCTGAGCCACACTGTGCCTTCTATGAATAATCCATGTGTCTTCCTTCAACCCTCCACTTTTCCCTGGATTCGGAAGGCTCTCAGCCATTATTTCATTAGGCCTTTGGACATTCAAACCAAGCTCCAAACCAGCCATCTACAGTGCATACAGTCTGAGCCTCTTAGTGGAGAAGCAATATTGCAAAGTGAAAATCAACACTTCTTCCGCTTTTAGTTGCTGATTTGGGAAATGTGTCTAATGCTGGGGTGAAGACTCTGAAGATTAGCTTGCATACAAGTGTGCTTGGGTAAGTGGCCAGAAGGAAGGATACCAGAAGACCAAATTTCCAGGAGATGACTTCTACTGTGCCCCAACACAGAAAAAAACCACCTTCCTTTCAGTTGCTGGGTTGGTCATAGCTCCTTATTTTTCCCAACTTATCCACCCAAACAGAGAAAGTAGCTCATACTCCTGCCTCAGTTGTTTTTCCTCATTTGATTGCCAAGACCAAGTTAGCAGGACTTTTGATGTAAAAGCCAAACAGAATTTTAACACCAGGCTCACAAATCATCTCTGCCAAACAAACGATGGTTACTAAAAGGAACCACAATACAACCAGAAATGGAAAAATACTGAGGGAGAAACACATTAGTTGCTTTAGCTGAAAACACAAATGCTCCCAAGGGAGAACGGGGCAGCTAGGGATGCTCCTGCCAGTGGCTGCCTAGCAAAGCACGGTGACACATACCTGTCACTGTGAGACAACCTCAGTCATCTCAGACAGAGAGCATGATGCCTCACATGGCTTTTGACAGAATGTCATGGTTTAAGCTGTAAATCTCGCAGCCCGCTTCACTCACTCTTACCTTTCTATACCCCCACTCCGGGGTGGGGGGGGAATGGGGAGAAGAATCGAAGAATGTAACTCCCATGGGTTGAGACAAGAACAGTCCAGTAACTAAGGTATAATACAAACCACTGCTGCCACCATCAATAATAATAATGACCAGGGAAATACAAGGAAAGAGGATACAACTGCTCACCACTCGACCGAGCCATGAACTAAACTCTTCCAGGTTCCTGCCCCTAGTTTTTTACATCCTGGGCATGACGTGCTGTGGCATGGAATACCTCTTTGGTCAGTTTGGGTCAGGTGTCCTGTCTCTGCTTCCTCCCAGCTTCCCCTCCTCCCTGGCAGAGCATGAGACTCAGAAAGCCCTTGGTCAGACCAAAACACTACTGAGCAGTAACTGAAAACATCGGTGTTATCAGCACTGTTCCCAGGCCTAAAGTCAAAAACACAGCACTGCACCAGCTACTAAGAAGGAGAAAAAATGACTGCTACTGCTGAACCCAGGACACAGAATTTCAATGTTCATCAAGGCAACTCAAGCTAGCATCCAAGTTTGAAATACCTCAGCAAGGGAACTCAGACAAAAACTACAGCTAAAACATTGCTGAAGCTAGATCAACCTTAAGCGTGTCTAAAGGGCTTTGATGAAATCCTTCAATGTAAATAATTTCAGACTGGCATATCTAAATTTCTGTATGTCTTTTGGAAGAAAAAATTGCAGCAAGTGGAAGGTCAGGAGATACGCCACAGACAACCTTAAAATCAGGACAACAAACCCAGAAACAGGGAGAGGTGGAAAGATGTAGCCAAAGTGGTTTTAATAAATAATGGAGATGCAGCTTCTGTAATAAATTCAGGGGTTTTGATGGGAAAAACAAATGCCAAATGGTTTGACCACTGATCAAAGAGAAAGACTGATAAGACTGATATATAGTGCAAACAATGAAAGAGTTAAAGGACAGTAGGGTAATTAAATGTCAGCCTGCATAGCCTAATGGGAAACAGATCTTGTAAAAAGATGTAAGATATACTATCATTAAAATACATGCTGTTTATTAAACACAGCTATAAAGATTCTCTTACAAAGGCGTTTGTAAAACCGCTGATTTAGAATCACAATAGACTCAGAGACTAGCACATGCAAAAGAAGCAGTGCAAAACATTAGATTAAAACTGACTTATCAATATGAAAAAATAACTGGAAAATCATGATCTGATCGGATGAACATGTATTTGTTACTCAACCACTGCTAAGGGAAGTGTGAAATAATACAAATTCAATGGTGTAAGGCTGTAAGACTCACTCACTGCAAGACAAAAATCACAGGATAATGATTACCCAAGCACGTAAAATTAAAACCACTATTTTTTTGTTGTTTTGCTTATGCTGTGTTACACATTCAAAGTTACTAACATTTCCTTCTACAGAATTACTACGCCACTTAGCACAAAGAATGGCTTACTAAACATAGCTTTCAACATAGCTTTTTTTTCTTCACCTTTTAGAATATGGCTATAGGGCTTCCAGCCCATCTACCTTGAACATGTAGATATATTTTCTGTATTTTCCTATACTTTTGTAATTTGTTACAAATGTAGCAAGAGTTGCTTGCAAATAATCATCTTTAGAGTACTACCGTGAAAGAAAGTAAGAGTCATCATTTTACAGGGGAGAAAATTATGGCTGAGTATCTTCCAGCTTGAGAAGTCCAGGACCAGATCTGCTCAAAACACAGACCTAACTACAGAAGTCCCCTGAAAAAGCACTGAGTTGTCCTCAACTACAAAACAAAACAGGAATATTTCACAGTGAGCATTCAAAACACACAGAACAATACCCACTTACTGAAAATGAATACAAGCAAATTGTCCAGCATCAGACACCACGCAGCATATCACTTATCTCAGAAACCTGCAATCACCTTAATCATAGGATCTCTTCCTTTTCCTCCTTCATTCACTATAAGGAGTGCCAACTTTAACAAACAGAGCCACAGTGTGACAAATAAAAGCCTCCTCTACTACCCACTGATTTGTTACCAGGGCAACAATCTGTATGTCTGACTGAATGAGACCACAGTCATCTGGAAAGTACTATGAATTGTACTTCTGCATTGCAGGGTAGCATTAGCGCACAACAGCTAACTTTCAAGTGCTTATTGCTTTTAATTGTTGTTTCAGTAGATATTATGATGACATGTTTGGGTTTTGTTAAGCTGTTGGATAAACCCATTTCCTTCATGTTGGCCTGCATGAAACCCAAGCTGTAAGCAAGGCTGCAATCTTTAGACTTGCAGCATAGGAACCCACTATGAAAAGGTGTAGGTAACAATTCACAGTGGTGCATTTTCCTTCTTTAGTACAGCTTATTACAGAGCAACGTGTAACTAGTATTTACAGGATTACTGGTAACAGAGATATCATGGATTTATCACCTTTATTGCATAGAGAAGTATTTTCCAGCAATTACAACCCAGTCCACCTGCCTGCAATCTGAACTTTAACATGTCAGCAGTTTATTACGAGGCAGATAGGGAAGGAGACAGATAAACTACTTAACTGCAACCCCTAAGCTCTTCTGTTAATTCATACATGTTAAGGCTGAAGGCTGCACAACTCATTCTAAAGAGGTTCAGTCTTCCACCTGCCCTCTGAACATCAGCAGGGAGGATAACCACCTAATAAAAAAAAAGCAAGTCAGCTCTTGCACTGAAGATCATTAGGAGCAAAAAAAAAAAGGAGCAGCCCTTACCACACTTAAAGCACCCATCATTCTGCAGGAACAGTACTATACAAGTGATCACTGCATTTGGAAACTAATGCCATCAGTTCCAACCCAAAACCCCCCAAAACATCTAAAAGCCACTGTATAGCTAAGTCTGGATAGATTTCCATCTGGGCAGAACATAGCATTACCTGCCATTTTGGCAAGCTCCCTATCCCATTTCTGGTTTCTACAACAACAGACTCATTTCCTCAAAGAAAGTTTAAAAAAATAAATACAAAAAGACAACCCCCATGTTATTTCCTTCAATATAATTTCAGTTTTTCAAGCACCTGAATTACGTTTCTCTTTAAAAACCTTTTCAAAAATAACTCAACCCGAGACAGACCAATGAAAATGGAAAGCTGCAGAGTGGAAGAACTAGAGAGCTATAAGCAACTGAGAGGGGTAAAAAAAACTGCCTTGCAGAAAATGTCAGGCAGCTCTTAAGTATGTGCATTCTTAGGCAGCTGTAAGAAAGACAAGTAACACACAGCAATCCAATGCTTATGAGCTGGGACTCCTCCAATCATGCATCTCAATACAGCCAAATGCAAGGTCAGACATCTAGCAGGAGAACAGAGGTCACACAGGATGGAGAACTGAACCCTGGGTCAGTGACTCTGAAAAGAACAATGGATCATACTGGATAATCAGCTTAACCTGAGCTTGCAGTCAGTTTCTGGGCAAAGAATCCGCAAAGATGTCTTAGATATTTACACACCAAAGTATCAAGCAGAAATGAAAATGAAGTACTATCTCTGCAAACAGCATTGTGCTGGAAGACTGCTACTGGAATATTTAATGCTTAATTTCACCACCATGAAAAGATACTGACCCAAAGCAATGCTCAGAAAAGGGTCACCAAAAAACAAACCAACCATCACAGAAATACCCTTATAATGAGAATTCAGAGCTCAATTTCATTTCCTTAAGAAAAGCTTAGCCTGTAGCCCATAAGTAACTATAGAAAAAAAACAAACATCAGCTTCCTGATTGAGTGGACAATGAAACAAAAGAAAATACCTGGACCCAAAGCTAGTCAAATTTGTACAGTAAAGGTGCATACTTTCAAGTTAAGATTAATATAAGCTGAAACTCTATTTGTTAGCACAACTAATATTTCATCACCTTAAGTCTGCAAAGCAGGTTTATATGCCTGAAATACGTTTTTGGTCAAACATAAGTTATGGACCTCATGCAGAAATTATTGACTCAAATGTTTGCTCTGTGCTTTACATTGAGCCCTTTGGGCCTTAAAAGTATATACGAATATTCTTTGAGGAATGTAAAGAGCAAACTGTAATTTTCCCTGTAGAGAACAAAGTATCATTTCCACTTATGCTTTATCTGCAAGAGAAATAAACATGAACTTTCTATCTCTAAAGCAATTCTTTTAAACAAGTGTCATGGGTTCAGCAGCAGCAGTCATTTTTCTCCTTCTTGGTAGCTGGTGCAGCACTGTGGTTTTGATTT
>JARCZZ010009824.1:0-17202 GCA_030323915.1 Brotogeris chrysoptera | reverse complement strand
CTCCAGTGGAAGGTGTCCCTGCCCGTGGCAGGGGTTGGAGCTGGAGGAGCTTTGAGGTCCCTTCCAACCCAAACCAGTGTGGGATTCTGTGATTCTCACCTTGGTCATGAACACGACAGTGGGAAGCCCATAGGGAAATGATCACTTTTGGCTGCACGGTGCTGGGATCGTGTGAAGAGCACAGCCAGTGTTGCCACTGCTCAGTAACCCTAAAACATGCAGTATTAACACACTGAGCATTTCCCACTGAATCAGTTCAGTGTCACACGAGCTCCTGCTGAACCGAGCATGTAAGCTCCAGTTACTCTCCTGTCAGCTGATACACTTATTAATGTTGTTTATTTACTAAAGACAGAGTTGAGATGACTCTAATCAGAAGGAGCCCATTAAAGCGAGGAATGTGAACACAGTTCATTTGTCTTTGATTGTCATTGACTCTCCTGTCAACGGCCTTCACGATTAATTGTGCTGTGATGCCACGAGCATCATTTTCCCTCTGAGACCACACACATCTACAGTGTCCCAGTGGTGGCAGGAGGAATACCATGGTCTCCTGGGAGTGCTGAGGCTCTGGGGGAGATCCCAAGGCTCAGGAGATGGGGATTTGCCTCAGTGATGTCTCTATGCTGCTTCTCCTGTGCCTCAAGCTCTGCTTCTGCCTCTTTCCCAGCTTTAACACACACAGCAAAGCTGTTCACTGCCCCGGGGTCCTTTAGGGAAAAAAGCAGCTATTTTAGAAATCAATACAATAAATAAAATGGATTCAGTCAGCAGATTGCCCATCTCTGGTCCTAATAGGGAAAAGCAGTGGAGGGCTCTGCAGCTCTATGCATTTTGGGGTTCATCACTGCTGCTGCTCCCCTCTGATGCTCACCAGAGGGAGGGCAGGGGCATCCGGTTAAGGAACAGCACTGCTTCCACCTGGGGCTCCAGGTGCTTCCCAGGAGCAAAGGGAATGGAGCTAATGCTGCTCAGCTGCCCCTGCCTTGGTGGGTATATAGGGGATAGGATGGGGGCAGAGGGGTTTGGGCTGTGGTGCTGTGGTTCTTGGTCAGAGGGAGGATGCTGGGCTCTGGGAGTATAGGAATGAAGGCCATGGAGCTGTGGCTGTGCATAATAGAGCTGAGACAGGGGCAGCAGCTGAGCTTGAGATGCAGGTAAAGCAGCACAGAGTCATCACTGAGGAAGGACCAGGAAACTGGGACATAGAGGCGAAAGGTGGGCAGCAGAGCAGAGGATGCTCCGGTGCATGCAGGTGAGCTGTGGGGCCATGGCAGAGCTGTGCGCATCAACCAGCCCTGCTACTGCAGGGGAGCAGCGCTTGTGCCAGGCTGGGCTGTGTGCCTGTGCTGCGATGGGGCTAAGGGATGTCCTCCTCCTCCTCCTCAGCCATGTGTGAGCACAGATGGGCTGCAATGGGGGTGTGCAGGGGAGATGACAAGCATATTGGTGCTGATATACCATGGCACGCACTGAGCGCCCGCCTGTGGGAGTGGGCTGGCTGCTGGGGCCATGGCACGGAGCTGCTGCTGTGCCACTGTACCCCTTCCTGCCTGGCAGCTTTGGGATGCAGCCCTGGCCTGGGGCTGATGGGGGGGGTCCTGGGGCTGCAGGGCTGTGTCTGGTGGCACTGGGAACTGCTGAGGGCTGTCCCACCGTGACTGGGACTCAGCTCAACCCCAAATGACTCAGGCGCTGCCCTTCTGGGTGGTACCAGAGTCCCAGTGCCCTGATCCTGGATGGGGCTCTCCTAGCCCAAAACCTCCATCCTGGGCTTTGTGAGCGGGCTGGCTCGCACGCGTTGATGCTGGGCCACTGCTGCTGTGGATGGCCACATTCTGTGCCCTCTAAGCTCACTGTCTGTTCCCCAAAGCTCAGCTCTTTCCTTGGCTGTGAGTCTCTGACTTTGGGGCCATTGAGCACCTCTGTGTGTGGTGTGTCTGCCTTTGCCATCCCCTCTGATGTACCATGGGGGTCTGTTGCACTGTCGCAGCCCCAAAGAGCCCATCTGCAGCAGGCTGAGCCTTTGGAGCAGTCTGAGCATGCAGAAAGCATCTGCGTCACCTCCTTTCAGGTGACACCTTCCTTTCTCCTCTCTCCTTCCCTCCTGCTCCTACCATTAAGGCTTGAAGCTCCATCTCTTCCTCTTTCCCTCCTATTACTCCACTCTCCCTTTGCTATGAATTGCAGGGATCTCTTTTTCTTCCTTCCATGTCAAGGTGCTTCCCTTCTGTTGGATTTCCCTCCCCTCTTTTGCTTTGTTCCTGCATTCTCTCCTGATTTCTCCCACCTCCTCTGTGCTCTTTCCCCCTCTGTGCCGCAATCTTCTCCTCCCATTGCAGCCCCAGCGTCTCCCTGCTTTGTCTTGGCTCTGTGCAGGGAAGGGAGCTGGACCCCCCATCCCATTGCTGGCCATAGGATCCCTTCTTGGTAAGGTATCAGCTGGCAAGTGGAAAATCCCAGGGGAATCAGCTGAACTTGGCTGTCACCTGCAGTGGTTGGTTTCTGCCTCTCTCACACAGTGTTGTGTCCTGTGAGTAAGTGCTTGTTGAAGGAAGCGCATTTTTCTTGCTTGCTGGGAGTTCCTGCTTGTCATTTTTATAAATCAGTGTTTATTGGCCTAATTATTGCAAATGCAGAGCCCAATAAAGGTGACTGTGATGGCAATATCTGATAATGAATTTTATAACAAACCTGCTGAGCCTGAAAGCTGCCAGCAGGAAAGGCATTATGTCAGGTTAATGACAGCGAGGAGAAACCTCCCCACGAAGCTGCTTTTCTCCGTCTCCAAAGCATGAAGGGTCTCTGATGGAGTCTGTTAGAGCACCTCGCGCTGGTCCAGTGCTGCACCCCAATGCGTTTGGGGCTCCTCCATTGCTTTGCCTTGATGGGGATGCTTCGGAGGACGGAGCGATGTGAGCGGGCTCAGGCTATAGGTGCGCAGCAGCACCCAGAGGTGCTCGTGTCTCTGCTCCCACTCCCTTCCCAACTTAATCCAACCAGGCAAAAGCCAAATGTGAGGCATAGGGAAAGCAGCTTAAGCAGCACCGAAAGCAGCTCAACTCCACTGCTGTAAATGGATTACTTTAGAAAATCAATGGAGCTCTGCAGGGAAAGGCTTTCCAATAGCGATGCTGGTGCCTGCTCTCACCTCCTGCCCCTGTGTGTGCCCTTGCAGCTCCTCGGCCCATTCCCCACCATGCATGGGGCTGCCCTGGGTCAGCCCTGCCCATAGGACACGCTGAGATGGAGCAGTGAGCAGTCATTGTGCTGGGGGAAGCGATGTTGCTCCGGCAAGATGCTCACGTTGGGAGCTTAAAGGTGCATAGACAGTCCCATGTGATGCTGTGGCCACATGGCATTGAGTGATGCAGACCCATCCGATGGTCAAGTGAGGACGGAGAACCTCTGCTTGTGCTGATGTGTGGTCCTTGCCCTCAGCTCCAAACACTGCCCGGCCATGGGGGCTCCCAGCTCTTGCCTTGTCTTGGTCCTTCTCAATGCTTGTGATGGTCCTGGTCAGAGCGCCCATGGGTCTGCTCCCTGCGCGTGGCTCTTCCTGGGGTTTGGACCTGATCTGCAGTTCAAGGCACAATGGGCTTTCAGTCAACGCGTGGCTCTGCTGAGCGCAGGTCTGTGCTGCTCCATGTCCCTCTGATCCAAGAGCCAGCTCCAGCCCACTGCAGGAACTGGGATGACTTCCTAGAGCTGGATCAGACCCAGAACGTGGCTTCACACCACTCTGAAACCTGGGCTCGGAGATTTTTGCTTTAGTTCCCTCACCAGCACCAGGAATCAAGTGTGAAAGGGAAAGAATAAAGACCAGAAGAGAATGTCTTCTCTTCAATAACGCAGAGAAGCACAGGGAGGAGGCTGTACAAATGTGATTTACTCCTTTGCCCCTCTGTTATTGCTGCTGGCTGCTGCCGTACCCCAGCTGCGTCTCAGGGGGCCAAGGGAATTGCTTGCCCTATGTAATGTGCGGATGCTTGTGTTACGCCTTCTCTCCCCAACCACCAGCAAAGGGCCGGAGCTGCTTGTTTTGTACCTTTAATATTTGGTTGGCAGTTGCTGTGCTTGATGCTGCTCAATGTGGGAGCAAATTGGATTAACTGAAACGTATTTACTGGGATAAGGAGGGGAAAAACCCTGCTTGTGTGCAGGGCTGTTTGCAGGGACTGGTGCCTGTGGAAGGTGGTTGAGCCCCTGGGGCAGGAAAAGCTCATACCCTGGACTTGCTCTGAGGATGGGGTGGGAAAGGGATACTGCGGGGCCATAGGCCCATCACCATCAGCTCTTCACAGCAGGATCTTGCTGTTGACAGCATGAACAGTGATTTATTGGTGTTATCAGCCATGCACGTAAGGATGCTCATCTTCAGCAGATGAAGCTTTCAATAGTGCAGTCAATAAGAGGAGGACATGGATACCTCAGGAGAACTTGCAGAGGAATGTGGGAGATGTGTCTGGATGACTGAATGCCAAGCACTGTATTCATCACACTGCAAGCAGAGAGCTGTGGTTTGGTCGTCTCCGCACCTGCAAATGACTCTCGCTTGCCCAGGGAGGGACCAGGGCACAGGAGAGATGCAGGCAGAAGGCTAGTGTCCGTGGTCCCCCTGCCTGATGCTCAGCAAGCTGCCAGGACTATACCCTGCCCTGCTCAGCCCACAGACCGCTGTTATCTCATTACTCTCTTGTCATCTCCTCCTGGCTGATCCTGTTGTAACATTGCAGGAATAACTTCCCGCTACCCCCTAAGGAGGAGCAGGCTTGGGAGGCCGGGAGAGCCCTTCCCTCTCCTCCTTGCTCGTGTCCCTAAGGCTGCCAGAAGGCTTGTGAAGCCTTTGGTTCCTTCTAACCCTTAGTATCAGGGATGCTTTAAAAGCAGTTCATGTAAACACCCCAACCAGTTGCCATCATCGACAAACCCTCCAAAGTCCAATGGCAACTCGACAAGGTCAGGATGAGGCCATGTGCCCATCCCAGACACCAGAGTGTCACGTTGGCCACAGTGGCATTGTGGATCATTCCCCATTCCCTTTGTGTACCCAGCTTCTCTGGATGCTTGGCTTGCTTCTCCCCCTGCTTGTGTCATCCCAGCATCCTGGTCGCTCTGGCTATGACTCATGTAGAGCAGTCATGGGGTGCTGTTGTGTGGAGCCTCATTGGCCATGGTTAAATGAGGAGTCAGGTGAATTCCAGCTCCAATTCCTGAAATACTGTTTCAGTGCATAATATATGTCCGGGGATAAATCTCTGCTTCTGTTTAAACGTAGGGAAGAGCGTTCTGCTGAATATTAAGTATGTTATCCCAGGAAAAAAGGCAGTGCTGAGTGACTGCCATGGCTAATGAATTAGTGAGGGGAGCAGGGCTGGCATCGCCGCTGCCTCGTGCTCCATTCGCTGCATGGGGGGGGGGGGGGTTTATTCCCAAGCATAGGAGTGACAAATTACACAATCAATACGGACACTGATCCGTGGTCTAATCTTGCTTAGCCCTGGTAAGCCCAAGATTGATCCAGATCTTATCTTGCTTATCCTGGACAAACCTGGGAGCAGATCCAGATCCTAAGGTAATGCATCCTATGCAAATCCAGAACCACCCTATTGATTTGCTGGTGTTGTCACCCTGCTTTCACCTCGCTGCAGAGGGGTTTATCGGCCCCTTGATGTGTAATGCAATCAGAGCAGTCATCCTGATGGACTGGAGGCATTCCTGGCTTCAGGGCTGTGGTTCCTTGCTCCAATGGGGCTTCCTATGTAAGAGGGAGGCAGTTAAATGCTGGCTGGGAATCAAGGAAGCCCCCATCTGAGTCTCACCTGAGCAACGAGAGCTCTTCTTGCTGTCGGAGGTGGCCATGGAGCCATGTATCCCTATGGAAGATGCAGCCTAGATGAGGCTCTGCTCCCACCTCAAGTGCCCCTTGGTCTCCTCTCATGCCCTGGAGGTCTCCTGACCCTCCAGCTCTGGCTGCAGTGAGCAGAAGGGCTGTAACATGCCCTGGTTCCCATTCTTTGCTGCATTGCCCTGCAGAAGCTGGTCCTTGCAGCCCGCATCCATGGGCTCCAGTGAGTCAAGGAGCTTCTGCAAAGCCTTCCTGCAACTCTGATAGCATCTCCGAGTAAAAAGGCCTTGTGCTGTTTAATGTCTAAAGAAACTGGATGTAGGGATGTGAAGGTCCTGCACTCCATGCCTCGGGCTCCTGGTTTCTGCATTGGGATGCAGACTGGTTGCTGTTTAAAGGGGGGATGTGCTCCAGCACCTCGAGGTGAGGGGCTCTCACCCATCCTGCAGCATTTCCAGCCCCATACAGGTGAGTTATCAGAGCTTAAGTGCTGGGGGACCAAATCCTGAAGGCTCGGTGCCAGCTACATCTGTGCCTGCAGCCTGGCTCCGTGTTCTGCATTGCTTGGAGCTGGGAAGAGCTTCAGCAGTGTAAATATAACCCAGAAGGTTCTCAAACACTCCAAAAGCATTCCCTGAGAAAATAAGCTGCTTTCCCCCAAACAGGAAATCGTTCCAGATCCATCCCAATGTGCTTTTCTCATCAAAGGGGCCACTTTGTGCTTCTGAATCCAAGGGGAGGGGATGAGAATAAAACAAAGCTCTTGCTTGCGAGATGCATCTCCCGTGGCTGAATCCATCTGTGTTTCTCCTTTGGTGTGTGCAGGAGGATCTTCCCACTGCAGCTGGGCACTTCACAGGCTCTATGTGGTGCACGGGGAGGCCGATGGGGCTGGAGCAGCCCAGGTTTCTATGGCATCGTGTGCAGCACTTTTCCTGCTTGGCTTTTCCAACTTGACGGGGAGAAATTGCTTTTGTCAAGTCTAATTTCAGCTGAGCCGAGCAGGATAAACAAAGAGAGGTGTGGGCAAAGCAGATGGTTTGTCACAGAGCACGGAGCAGGCAGGAAGGCTGCGCGGCTTTTTATGGTGTGTAATGGCCTTTCCTTGCATCTAGCTATCCATCACCGTGTAATTCCCGAAAGAAACAGGCCCTGTGAGATTGTATGTGAAATACCCAAACGTTACAGCGGGGTGTTCAGTCTGCACAGTGGTTGGGAGCATCCACACAGCAGCTTCCTGCTTGGATCCTTGTTTGGAACCCCCTATAGTGGCTGCTTATCCCAGGGATCCTGTTGTGCTCCAGGTGGGACTTTTCTCTGCAGTTTGGTGGATGTGGCAGTGTCAGTGACGCTCCTTCTTGGTATTATCGGGATTAACAGGGGGTTTGATCTCACCCTACGGTTCTCCCTTCTGATTACACTCAGACCCCCTGATCCAGGTCAGGGATGTGGCTGAAGAAGCAGGGAAAGGAGACATCTCATGGCCCTGCTCTGATTGGTGGTCTGGTGCGCATGGAGCTTTGTTATTCACGTAGGTATTGATGGAAGCATGGAGCAGCGCTTGGTACCCACAAGGACCTCCCACCCCATTGTCTACCCTGGCTTAGGTGCTTCCACCACATGTTGCAGTGATGGGGTGTCCTCTCATGCCCTCCACCGCCTGATGAGGAGGCTTCAGTGCCATCAGCCTGGTCCCGTTGCTGTGAGTACAGGCAGGAGGCTGCGTGTGTCCAAGTGCCTCCTGACCCCGCGGCTGTGGCTCCGTGTCGGATCCGGCTGGGAAGCTGTGCTCTTTCCCAGCGCCGGTGCTCTGGGAGCACGGCACAGATTGCTGGGTGTTTGTTTCAATGAGAACCATGCTGGTGTTTCCAAACCCGTTTAAATTGCTCTCAGCGAGCGCTTGTGTCTGGAGCAGAGTCTGCTCGCAGCAAAGCCTGCAGGAAGAGGAGGTCTGGGGGGGGGTGGTAGGAGCCTGAATCCTTGCCAGGTTTCCAACCCGCACAGCCTGTTGGGGCCGGAGCAGGGATGTGCTGTGGCTGCTCCCTGCCTGCCTTTGAACAGTAGTCCCTGCTCCGCAACATCCCCATTAGGGCATCCCTGTGCAATTCCGTATAATGAGCAAATACGAAGGAAATCAAAGGATGTTTGAACTCTGTTAATGAATAAAAAGAGGGCTAAATGCCTCCAATAACCTGTTTGCTGCAAATCTGCACAATGCCTAAACCAGATCTGTCTGTATCGGCTCATGATGTGCGGGTGCCCAAAGCCATGAGGATCTCAGTGCCTGCGTAATAGCAGCAGCCAGACCCGGTGGGCAGATGGCGGTGGCTGTGATTGCTGGAGATAGGTGACTTATTCAGACCCGAGTGTGTTTCATTTCCATGTGGGGCAGGAGCAACCCCTTGGGGGGTGCAGCAGGGGACAGCCCCCTGTGCTGCTGGCTTTGATAGCAGCGAGGAAAGGCAAGATATGCTTCCAGGCTCGAAGGGAAGCAGAGTTCAAAGGAGGCTCCCGGGGGGGGGGGAGCTGGCTGACATTAAAGACAATGGTCCCTGTGGCATTTACACGCATTGCGAGAGGACTCTTTGGTGTTTATTTCCCTTTATGTGTTCCTCACAGGAGGCAGTGTTGCTGAGTACATGGGGTCCCCCCTCCCAATGTGGGGTGAGCCTCTATTCCTGGCCCTGCAGGCAGCCACAGGCTTTGCTTGGGAAGGCAGGCAGGATTCCAAGAAGCTGTGTTTTCATTCTTCAGGGCTGGAAACGTCATCTTGGCCATGGGCTGGGTGTTCAGGCCTTCCCCTATGGGCAGACAGACAGAGAAGGACAGTTGACCTGGCTCTGCGGAGCATCCTTCCTAGCTCAGCACAGGTTTTGGGATGCCCTGTATACGTGATGGCTCCCATCAGTGGCTTTCTCCATCAGGACCCTCAGTGTCACCCAGTGCCAGCTCTGGCTGTGCAGCTGATTACTTGCTAATTAAAGTAAATCATTGACAGATGTTAAATCTCTGCCGGGGAGGGAGTGTTTTCACATAGTGCATCACATAACTGCTGCTTCCTCCTCTGAACATGGTAATGTTAACTGGAATGATGGGTTATTTGCTGGCTCCGGGAGCTCTTGGTGCCCTGAATCACTGCCTCACCTCAGCTGCATGAGGGTCCTGGGCTGGGTGGAAAACCAGGGAGGGGATGTTCAAGAGGGTGTGTAGATGGAGATGTGCTGTGGGCAACTGCTTGCTTTAGCATCCCAGTGCATTCCCCGTTGGTCCCAAGCCTGGGTCCCCGGTCCCAGCTCTGCACGGTTTCTGGGTGCCTGTTCTTTTACCACAGCAAAGGGGATGGCAGTGGGGTGTCCCATCATTGCAAAGCTGGCTTTGCTGCTCCTCAACATGTCACACACTGGAGCAGGTCTCAAAAGGCAGCTGCTGTGTCAGGTAGGATGCTGCGTGCCCCCCCCCCTTGCTTTAGGGGTCACCCATGATGGTGGGAGCATGAAGCTTCTAAAGATGACCTCCAATAGACCCGTCCTGTTTACATCACCTTTAAAAAGGATGAACATAGAACAGATTCATCTTTTACTGTTAATAGATTAAAATTATAGATGATCACAAAATAGCAGCTTAAAGAACAAAGGTTTGGCTGAGATAAACCACTTTTTTTCCTCTCTTTCCTTCCATCAGGCACTGACCATTTGCCCCAGGCCTAGCTCTGTCTTCATGGAACTCTGAAGCTGACTGGAGAGCAGAGGGCTGGGTGAGACAGCTCTCCTGATGGACCGGGATGAGATGAAGTGGGAAAACCAAAGCACTGTGAGATGAAGGATGCTGCCTGTCACGTTATCTCCAATTCTTTTAAATAATAATAATAATAATAAGGCAGAAAGCTATTCCTACCTGATTTGTGGTCTTCCCTTGCTCCAGGACAGGATTTGGCCTGCAGACCAGGAAGGGAAATTTGTAGCATTGGCAACAACATGATGTGATTCAGGAGCGATCCCTTAAACAAGGTTATTACTCACTTTACCAGGCACAGCTATCCATTATGGTTAATAGAACACCACGTCAGTGATTCTCAGCCCGATCCAAACAATGTATCTTGTGGCCCAGCTGGGCTCGCTTTTATTCTTACCTCTCACTGGAGGATGTGTTGGCATCAGCAGACACAGAGATGTTGGTACCCGATCACACGGGCAGCCAAGATCTGCTGCCTTCCAAGAGGATGAGTGATGTGAGCTGTTGGATGGGAAGCAGTTGCCACCTCGCTGCCATGTCCTTCTCCGAAGGACAGGATCCATGTTGGCCATGGTCCCAGTGGAAGGGAGCACTGTCTGGGTTGTCCATACTCCATAACAAGAGTGTGGCCTCTCGATGGACCATACTTCATGCTTTCCATCACTATAGCTGCTGCTTTGGCTACATGGAGGGTGATGTCTCATTGTCCTGGAGCAGATGAGGTTCGCAGCCTGGGAACGGGGAGAAGGAACAGTCTGAGCACAGGAGGAAGGCTTTGTCCTGACAATCCTGCTGGAAATGAAGTCAAAGGATTTGCTGGGGAGATGTGCCTAATGCAAGGTTGATGACAGGCCTCTCTTCAGGACAGGAATCAGCCATCCTGCCTGCACCCTATCCCTGTAGCCAGCATTGTGCCTGTACTACAAGGCACCCGGAGCAGCTCAAGGAGCACCAGGGTAGCAGCAGGAGCCATTCCCTGCCAGGATATGATTATCCCACAAACAAGGAGCTTGTGGTACCCACCTGCACTAGAGCAGCCAGCACTGGCTCTGGGCATGCCGGTGGCTCGCTGGGGGCTCTGCTTCATGCCAGCCATCTGGAATCTTCATGAGACACCATGTTTGGTTATCACCATGACAGAACAAATCCTAGCAGAGCATTAATCACTGCTTGGAACAGCATCTACCCTAGGTTTAGTTACGGTAAGCTATGCCAGGCCTTGTCTGACAGCGTGTAGCCATTTGAAGGGCCCAGATTCCAGGCGTTTTCCAAGCTTTTTCTCCCTTCTCTCATAGGCTGTGTGTGACATTCACATCTCGGGGTGTTCTGCTGGACCACCACCCACAGCCTGGCCGTGTTGTCGTGTGGGACCATCAGATGGTGCAGGTGATGCGCCCTAATGTGCGAGTCTTGATTTGGTGGGTGAAAATGATCCACGTGGTGATGCGGGGGGGGGGGGGAAATGGGGCTTTGATGGGTGAATTCTTTGACTTCCCTACAAGTGTAGTCAGAGAAGGGGGTGATGGGGAGGAACATTTCGGGATCAGTGCCTGGACTGCTGGCTGCTGGTGTGGGATACAGGCAGCACCAGAAACACCAAACTGCAGGGTGCTGCTCACCAATAGCAGTGAGGATCCAGAGCCGAGATCCCGAATGCAGGCACCTTGGTGGGATGTGGGATGGAGCAGGCGCCTGGCCCCGCGGCTGCTCCTCAGCTGGTACTACACGTCTGCATCGGCTGCTCTGGATGAGGAATGCTCCTGGAATCTCCCAGCTGGTGCTCAGCATTGCGGCAAGAGCTGTACATCCCAGAAATGCTCTCTCCTGTCTGCTGCCTGCTGGGCAGGAGGCCTGTGGCTCTGGTGGAAGAGCAAGTGAATGCTTAGCAGCCGTCAGCTCTCTGCCAGGGCCAGGTATCTAATCCCTGCTGGAAGAGGGAAGCATGGCAGTCTCTTTCCCATCCCAGGCGGTGGGATGCAGGAATAAAGGGGAAGAAAAGCAGGAAGGAAAATGTAGAACAAGCGATTTAGTTGTGTTTGTGACTGGTTTGAAGGTGGCATGGATGGTGCTGGAGCACTGACCAGGTTGCTGAGCTCTATTTGTAGCCATTGAGAGCAGACGCACTGCTGTTTCTCTAAATCACTGCCCTCTCGTCTCTATTCCCCCTGCCTTCACTATCTGTTTGCCCATGTAAGAACCGAGGGGCTGGATTAAGATGGGCTATTTGTAAGGAAGAGCAGGTATTCTCTCATCACATAGGATAAGCTTTGCCAACAGCGAAAGGATCTTCTGTAGAGCAAAGTTTGGTTGCTTCTAACTCATCCATGTCATTGCTGCCACGTAAGCCCTGCAGCTGTCTGTTCCTCGCCCTTGCGGGTACCAGCACACATGGTTTGTAAAGCCAGGCAGGCATCCAAGCCCCCATCCCGAACATCCACCACACAACTGTGCACCGAGCTGCATTGCAGTGCTCCCCTGCTCCGGCACTCTCCGATGGCACATATTGCAATTGCCTTGTGCCTCCTTGTCTCCTCTCCTTCTTCTCTCCTCCTCGCTTTTAATCTTTGCTTAACTTGTTGTGCAGGCAATTGCGTGGCATTTAGTGCGTGGTGATGTGCGTTTGGGGCCTGTGCTGGAAATACGGCTCATTATCTGGAGTGGATAATATTAAGCACTTTTCTCTGTTGGCCATTTGATCACAAGGTTATCCTGGTTGATGGGTTTATATGCTGGAATTGCTTGCAAGGGAAATATTGAGCCAGCATGGCTGGAATGTGTGTCTCCCCAAAGGCTGCTAGTGCAGGTGTGCTGTGGCAATGGGGGAGCATCCTGAAGGGAGACCAGCAGCTCTGTTCAGACTCTCAGGTCACCTTTTCTTGTGAAGGATGGGATTAAATCAACTGAGCTGCATAGTTCTTATTGATGTGACCCTGCAGCAGGCAGTGGGATGGCCGTCGGTCACCTCTGAGGATGCTGTTTGGTGCTGGATGATGACCTGGGCGGTGATGAGGACTCAGTAGTGTGCCTGGTGCTCACCTTATCTCCTGTCCCAATGGGGATGCGCGTCACCCTGCTCCATCATGGCCTCTTGGCTGATGCAGCACCAGAGATGCTGCTTCTGGCATTAACGTCTCATAATGTGCCCTATGGGAAGTAGCCTGAGAGCCATCAAGTAGCCACTGGGCAGTGGTGGGACACGGGCCAGTGAGGTGAGGGAAAGCTGCACGATTCAAAGGGCTGTGATGCAGCCGTGTTTTGCTTTGTACCTCAATAGACCATATTAATGCAGTGGCTCCCAGGGAAGCTGTGGCTGCCCCATCCCTGGCAGTGTTCAAAGCCAGGTTGGACGGGGCTTGGAACAACCTGCTCTAGTGGAAGGTGTTGGGGCTGGAGCTGGATGAGCTTTAAGGTCCCTTCCGACACAAACCAGGCTGTGATTCTGTGGTCTGTGCTGACTCTCTTACCCTTAACAATGCCCAGTGCAGCCCAGCTCTCTGCTGCACCCTGCGCTGCCTTCCTTCCCATGGGATGAGCCTGCCAGCCTCCATTGCTACATCCAGAAAGCACCATCCTTTTACTGCTGTCTCTCCCCAGTCTTTGCTTGCAGGCAGGCTGTGAGCATCAGGAGTGGCTCCAGCAGGTTTCCTCTGGACCAGCACCAGTGTGGGAGCAGAGAACCAGCCCCGCACTTGCCACTGCTTTAATACAGGCTGTAAATCAGATTATAACTGCCTGTCTGCCTCTGCATTGTGTGCTCCGTGATTATTCAGCATTATGTAATCTGTGATAAAAGATGCTGCATCAGTAAAAGTGAATTAAACTATTGAGTGATAGGAGCTTATCGAATCGCTCGGAGTGATGCTGTCCTCCCTTTGGCTCTTTAACCTCTGCTGTGGCAGGAGCGTGCCAGGCGCTGCCCTCGCTAACAGCCAGGGAACCCTGCTGACTGGGGTGGAATTACTGCACTACAAATAAAGTTGCACCTCAGCTGTGAAAGACGGGGGTTTGTAGTCTAAAGACTCAATATTTTATAGCAGTGGTCCCTTATCTGCATTGTGTGCAAACGGAGTTACACAGGGATGTCTGCGAGCGGCTGGATGCTCGATAAAGCTTGGCTCTTGGAGTGCTGATGGGCAGGGTCTGTCTTCATTCCCAGACCTCTTGGGGGTGGACATGCACTGAATTCCCACATTAGGAGAGAGGGAAAAAAGTGTGTTTAGTTCTAAGCTGAACACTTTGTCTTATTCTCCAAGCACCCCCCATACACACAATATTGTCTTTTTTCTCCTTTTCAGGCCTTCCCTTTCTACAAGCGCAGCTGATGGCTGAGGGATTTTGCTGTGAGTTTTCCTATTGCTTCATTTTCTTTCTCTGTGCTATGGGGTTTTACGTTTCTTTCTGCTTTGCTGTGATATTAGAAACATTGCTAGGGGAGGGGAGAAAAAAGCAGCACAAGCCTAAACTGTAACTCCTGACACCCAGATGCTTTGAAAAGCTTTCAAGCTTTGCAGAACTGGATAAGCAAAGAAAGGGGGGGGGGCTGGGAGGAATAAACCTACATCATTTATTTGACTTCACCCAGTAGCTGAAAGGGAAAGGTGCTGGGAAAGGGGGAAAAACAACGCTTCAGAAATGTGAAATTGAAAGAAAGACTCTGAAAAATTAAAAAGATAAAGGTGGTCTTTGATGTTTAACACAAATCTTAAGATTTAGATCTATTTTGTGCATCTGTTTTGGAGCAATGTGGTGCTGGAGGAGATGGGTCCCCATTGCTGCAGCAGGGATGAGGATGGATGGCTTGGGCAGGGCATCAGGAAGCCGTTGCTATGGAGGGAGGTAGGGTGGGCGTTGAGCCTCAGACCCCCCCCCAGCCTCTGCAGCAGCACATCTGGAAGAGGCAGGCGGGAGATGAGACGGATGAGAGCATCGCGCTGCCCTGTCTGCAGTGTCATCCCCTGCTTGTCCTTCCCTCTCACCCCCTGCACAGGGGACGGTTAATAAAAAACCTCAGGCTTGACAGCCTGCTGATACCATAGTTTTAAATATACATGTTTGAGATCCTGAGATTTACTTTCTGACAGGTACAAGGGAGACAGCTCTGAGTGCTGGGCTGGAAAGTCGTTTGCATTAGCACTCAAACAAAGGGCTGCAAGCTGCACCACTTGCTTTTAATTAAAAGCTTTCCTTATTTTACAGCGTGGGCAGAGCCAGTATCTTCATTACATGCTTCCTGTACCCACCAGTGAGCCGGGTGAGTGACAGGTCACAGCGCTGCTCCCTCCAGACCCGCATCCTGATGCTGAGGGGGACAGCACGCTGGTACCAAGGGGGATGATGCGGCTCCCCAGTGGCCGTGGACATGCGGACCACCATGCCAGCAGCTCCGTGCCCATGCCCTGGGGGCATTGACAGGCACATCACAACAGGAATGTCAGGCTTTGGATAAACTAATTGTGTTGCAAGGAGCGGAGCGAAGCTTTCAGGTTTCAGAGCCAACGTGTGGCATCTTTATTAATGTGCCTACTTGAGTTCCCTGGGACGCGATGTTTTCTCCTCGCCCTGGCTATCCATCTGAACTGATAATAGGACTATTAATCCAATTTGTTGACAGCCCTCGCAGACCCCCAGTGAGGCAGGAGACAGGGAGGGGTGGGCATGCGATCAGTGCCTGGTTCGTTCCGAAGGGATCCTGTCACAGCCTCTGGCAAGCTGAGTGTTAGCTGAGGGCGAAGGGATGGAGCATTAGCCAAGGTTGTAGGTGCTGCGCAGCCTGGCTTCTCCTCGGTCACCTGGAGACCATCTGCAGAAGGCCATTGAGATACAAGTTCTAGTTGATTTAGATGATCTTTAAGGTCCCTTCCAACCCAAACCATTCTACGAGATGCTCTACGGAAGCCAAACCTGCAGGGGACCTTGTTCTCTATGGACCCACTCAGCACCCTTGCACCGGTCACTTAACCTGCCCCTATTCCCCCTCTATACCTCTATAGAGGTGAAGTGTTTCTGATTTCAGGTCCTTTTCAAGCTACACAGGGCCTGGCACGGCGTCCATCGTGCCAATGATTTCCTTTACAGCAGCAGAAATAGCTATTTGCAGAGGAAAACAAAATGCAGGTCTGTGATATAGAAGGACAAATTTCAGTGGAAGAAAGCCCTGGAAAAGGAGGTGCATCACTGCTCAGCTCTCGCTCCTCTGCTCATCCCCTGCCAGGGGCTGATCCCTTTCTATTCAGCCTGATCCTGTCTGGTTTTAGCTATCTCCTGCCACAGAACTCCTTCCCTCCAGGGAACCACGTCGCAGCCTCATAATTTCCCCTGTCAGCAGAGGGGATTTTTTTTTCCCCTGTGACATTCAACCTAAACTCTCCATTTCTTCATTTCCTGTCATCCCTTGTGGCGATGCCCCTTGTACTCTCGACAATAATTCCTTCCCTCCCTATTTACTCCAGCCGGATCTGTAAGGCTCTTAAGTTTGTCTCCCCGTGGCCAGCTCTTAACCAAGCGATATATATGTTTAAGCCTTTAAATCTGCCTTTGGATATCAGTCGCCCCGTGCCTTTGATCATTTGTGCGGCTCCCCTCTGAACTGCGGCCCATGCCTCCGTGCTGATGGGCTCCAGCCACACCTGAGCATCCCAGTGTTTCCATGGGCTCTTGGAGCAACACCAGGGGCTGGCCTGATGCTGCAGGCTGCTGGGTCCCCATTGCTGTCCACTGGGGTGTCACTTTGGTGCTTGGCTGCCCACCATTACTCCCATTTGCACCCATTTGTGTCCCATTTGCACGCAGCCCTCCAAGGCAGGGCTCCTTCTGCCCATGTTTCTGATCTCACCAGGCCCTTTTGGTGTTAATTTGCTGTGCTTGTTGGAGTTCACAGCACCTCCCAGCCACAGCATCGTCTGCCAAATTCGTTAATGTGTAGTTTACTCCCTCTTTCCAGGTCATTAATGAGGGTATTAAATGAGAGCAGGCCTAACCTAGATCCCTGCAGTACCCCATGAACACCTCCCCCTGTTTCTAATTACCCTTTGTTTATGAGCTTTCAGCCACGTTTTGATCCACATGGATTTGAGTCATCAGAAAGCATGTTTCCGAAGAAGACTTCAAGGATGCGTGAGCAAAGGCTCCGGCCCCATTCCCAGGTCATGGTGATCCACGCTGCTGTTTCCTGGGGTAAAAAAAACTGGTAAAGGCTCTTCCTTCTTCTTTGTGCCTCACTCCCTTCCTCCAGGAGCAGGGGGATCCCGTATCCCCTGGGGAGGAAATGGGGGGGGGGTCCCCTCGGGGCACGGTGTCCTTTGGAGGTGGTGGTAAACCAGGGGATGGTATCCACGGACGGATGCTGTCCCGAGGGAATGGTGTCCGTGAATGGGCATATCCCGAGGGATGGTGCCCATGGATGGATGCTGTCCCGAGGGAATGGTGTCCGTGAACGGGGTGTCCCGTGGCTTGCCATGCACCCTGCGGACCGGGCGGGCTCCCGGTTGCCGCGGCGCGGTCAGGTCCCCGCTGCTCCTCATCCCGACATTGGCCGCTAGATGGCACCGTTGTGCCTGGGAAGGCGCAGTGGGGCCCGACGGCGCGGCCGGGCCGGGGCCGGGCGGGGGGGGGCTGCACCGGGG
>JARCZZ010009823.1:0-17295 GCA_030323915.1 Brotogeris chrysoptera | reverse complement strand
CACCTGACCCAAACTGACCAAAGAGATTATTCCATACCACAGCACATCATGTCCAGGATGTAAAAATGGAGAGCAGAGACCCAGAAGGGTGTGGTGGTGCACTGGGGGTTCGCTGCTGTGGGGTGCACTGGCTGGGTCGGGCTTGGTTAGGGGCTGTATTCTCTTTCCTTTTATTTCTCTTATATTATTACTGGTGGTAGCAGTAGTGATTTGTGTTATTACCTTAGTTACTAAACTGTTCTTATCTCAACCTGTGGAAGTTGAATTATTTCGATTCTCCTCCCCACCCCCCCGGGACTGGGGGAAGAAAGAGGGGGAGTGAGTGAGCGACTTCGTGAGTTTTAGAGGCTTAAACCACGACACCTACCCACGTAATTCTTTGAGCTCATCCATCTGTGAAGAAGAGTCCTTCCTCATGGCCCTTCTAACTCTTCTGATGTCTTCCTTGTGGCACTGTGTGTGTGGTGGTGGGAAGTTTCTCTTTGTGCCAGGCTTGGGGAATTTTAACAAACGAAGTGTAACAATGAAAGGCTCCTTAGTAGTGGTAGTTGTTTGTTAAAAGGACTCCGTGTTGCTTCAAAGCAGCAGTAGCAATTTTAGAATGGAATGAAGGAGCTTCATTCTCTTTTGGAAGCTGTGCCTGGTGTGAAACGTAACAGTGGACCAGTGAGCTGCAAACAGCTTTGTACTGAAGTGATAAATTGTGCTGTACTTCACTCTACATATGAGGTGAAGGAGGATCAGAGAAGGATGGATGAGGTCTAACGGAAAGAACCTTTGTTTCTTGCTACAGAGAATGAGACACTTCCCATTAAAGCCTGTTAAATCTCTGAGATTAGTGGCATCTAAAAGCAGGGTTTTAACATCTGGTGTGAAACTAAATGGTCTTTGATTTATAATTTTAATAGCTTCCTTTTTTTTCTTTTTCTTTTTGCACCTTTTTTCCAGATATCTCTCAGTTGCTTGAACTGTCATAGGTTGCTTTTTCTTGTCTTGATCATTTAAAAATGTCAAAATTATTTGTAGAAAAGGGCAATATTTTGAGACCCTTTGAGTTGTCTCTTTTGATCTAGGTTTGGTGTATTTATTCTTTTTTCCTCCTGTGACACAGATTTTTGTATTTGCAGTGTGTATATTAGTGTAGTGTGTGTAATATGTTTTCTCTGGAAACCCTTTCTGCAACACCGTTGCGAGCAGTTTGAATTATTTCCACTCAGCTTCAGGTTGCATCTTTATAAAACATAGTGGAATCTGATGCTGGAAAACATGCAAGATTGACAGTCCTGAAATTGAAATCCCTGTTTATCTATAGAGTAGATAGCACAGCCTATCTATCCAAATTGTATGTTAGCTGTACAACTCATGATTAACTTGGTGAGATGACCTCTGCTTCAGTTTATTATTTACAGAGTACTGAATGTTTGCAAAGACTTCGCAGAGTGACAGTGTCATGTTTCAATTTGGGTTTTCGATATCTTTCTATATGATGTGCTTATTGAAGTATAAACGTAGGGTTTTTTTTTTTGTCTCTACGAAGTAAATAACTATGAACTCTGCACTGGATTTCCCATGTAAAAGAGATGTGCTTGTCTATATTTGTATTAGTACTGTAGAAATTAATAGGGCTGTAGTAATTGAACATGATAAAATGTGATCTTTTATATTCAAAAAGTTAGCAATTTAAAACCTGACTGCATCATAGTGACTTTAACAATACAAGTACTCTGTTAGATTACTGCGGCTGTCCCGTCAGCATCATGATGAAGTGGTGTGTGAGGGAGGAGGGAGTTGGCCGGGTATGAAAGGAGAGAGGGAACCTCTTGGCTGTATCCAAACCCTGCTTTTGGGACTCTTCAGTAGCATGCAGGTCCCATCTCTGGTGTGAAGCATGTTGAGGTAGAACATAGTAAGCACACCATGCTACAAATTTTGTTACTACTCTTGAGTATCATTCATGTTTTAAATCTGTCTTCTTAAGTCATGTGTTTCCTAACAGTTTTTTACTTGACCAGATGCACACAATATCAACAAGTTTCTTGGTTTGTTTGGTGTTTTTGTCTCCTATCTCTTCCTTTTTGTGCCTTCCTAGGTAAAATCCTTAATTTCATTATTATGCAAGGCTCACAGTTGCTCAGCATTTTACTTCTGGGCTCTTTATTTTGAATTCCAACAATTCCATTCCATAGACCCTTCTCCTGCCTATGATGCTTGTATCTCATTGCACTAGAGAATGGTTTGGATTGGAAAGGACCTTAAGATCATCTAGTTCCAGCTGCCCTTTCATGGGCAGGTACACCTCACACTGCACTAAGTTGCCCAAGTCTCTGTCCAACCTGGCCTTTGAACACTGCTAGGGATGGAGTATTTACCACTTCTCTGGGCAACCTGTTCCAGTGCCTCCACACCCTCACAGTAAATAATTTCTTCCTTATATCTAATCTAAAGCTTCCCTGTTTACATCTGAAGCCATTGCCATGTTCTGTCACCACAGTCCCTGATGTCACTATCACTGCATAAACTGGCACTCTTCTGCTCTTACTTAATCATTTTTCAATACGACACCTGCCAAAGGGCAGGTTTTAGTTGGGCTTTTATTATTAAGACCTTGTGTTGTCTCAGGCAACACTAGCTGAGGATATTCTGACTTCAGGTCATCCAGTCTTGCCTGGTGGTGTGCTGGATTGCTGGTGTGGTGGGGAAGGAGGTTTTCCATTGGTTATTGCTATGACACCAGTGAGTGTACTGTGTGATGTATAAAACTTAGGGTTAGGTTAGTTAGGGTTAGGTTAGGTTAGGAAGTTTCCCTTTAAGCACCTGTGGGGATACTAGACAATTTGGATGGAAGCAAAGCAGCCTAAGAAAGCTCAAACAGTGCCTTTATTTTTAGAAGAATCTAAAGGAAGATGCAATCATCCTACATGTTTCTATTTATGAGCTCAAGGTGACTTTGACACATTTGGCCTCTGAATCTTAGATTTTCCAAAGGTGGAGTCTAAGATATGTTTCAGTGCATTAAATCTGTGCATACATACTGTATGCTTCTAGGATTTTAAAGTGATAAATGAAAAAAGATGGCTAAGAAGCTACAGAAGTCTATAGTGATTTTGGATATGATGGAGACATCAGTGACACTTGATATAATTTAGTCTTTGACTGATAGAAGCTGTCAGGCACTGAGAAGCCATTGGGAAAGATCTCACCAAACAAATTGGATTTTCACAACATTGTTAGTTTGTGAAATAACTTTATGTAACAGATTATTTTCCTGAAAGCTCTCCAATGGAAATCATTAAAAAGAACGTCATCATTAATAATTGGATAAAACATGCAAATGTAAGTTAAAATAAACTTGTAAGAGGATATTTCAGACTTAGAAAAAACAGATTTTTTTTTTTTCTTGAGACACAAAACCACAGAGCAGCACAATGTATTTTCTGAAGAAAACCCACAACAGACATCTGTGTATTGAAACAAATGTCAAGAGCCATTCCTTGTTTAACCTTAAGTTATTTGACATCTCCTTGTTTCTTGTTTAACAGCTTCATCGAGTGCTTTCTACTAGATAGTACATGATTTCTGTTGTGCCAAGGTTTATTACTTTTAAACAGACTTAAAATAGAACTTAAATTTTTAACAGTAATGTTGGAGGAAGAAGATATAGCTATGATTTATTCTCTTTGGAAGGAAGTTTTTCTTTTTTTTTTTCCCCTTTCCCTGTCATGTCTTAGGATATAGCAAGTTTATATTGACAGGAAGTTCAGGCATGTGAAGATACGTTCCTCATGTGTGAAACCTTTGTATGTGAATACATGGGGTTTTAAATATACGCATTGCCTTAATTTTGAACTTTGCCTTTTATTTTAAAAGACTCTGATAGATTGGATCTTTGAGCTTTAGAATAGGCTTTGAAAATCTCTAGACTTCCCATTATTTTTAATTTTCCCTTTTTTTTTTTTTTTTTTTTTTTTGTTTTTCCCCTTAGGAATTGATTGTCTTTCATAGAAGATGTGAAATACCTGTATCTGGATTTAGGATTTAGTAAACAACGAACAAAGGGTAGATAAACTCTCAGAAAGGTCTAACAGAAGCCACGATTTCCCCTTCAGGCTTCTTATTCCAGGATTCTGATAGCTTTGTCAGGGTTTCTGATGTTTCTGATGGACATATTCAAAAGACAGCATGGTTAGCCATGCAGCTAATGTTCCTAATTAAAAAGGCATGTTTCCATGATGTCTCTGAATTATCTGGATATTAATGCAACTGAATGTGGCACAGAAAGGAGTTGTGTGATTTTGCTGTTGCAGTTCTCAACTGAATTAGAGATCTAAATGCAAAAGTATGTAAAAAAAATGCAAAATCTTATCATATGGAAGAAAGTCATGTAAATTTGTGGGTCACCTTTGAGCACTATTGCATATAATCAAGGGGCTTAATTGTGAGGTTAGAAGGAGCATTAAACAGTGCTTTCTTCTGTGTATTAAATCTTTGTAAGTGTGTGGGGAAACTAGCTGATGTATAAAAAAATCTTAATTGTCATCTTTGCAGTGGTAATGTTAAAAAGCAAGGAAAGTGAGATAGTAGCCTGTTTACCCTGTACAGAGACATTGGATGGATCAGTCCACCTAAGTGTTCTCTGAAGGATACTTTTTTGCTTAACCAAGAACTGGAGAAGGAATTCAGAAGCTTGATGAAATGAGTGGGTCTTTTGAGTGCTTACCTTGTTAGAAAAGCTATGTATAAATTGACAGGGAGCAGAAGTGTTATATAGCAGTCATGTGGGTTGGGAGCTCTGAGCTGCCTCACCTCTGCCTTTCCTTCATATCTCTCTGTTAAACCTTGCTGTTACTTAAGCTGTTACTATAAAGAGAGGCTATGTTGGTTCTTTACGGGACGAAACCGATCAAAAGCTGGTAATCGGCTGGGAGTAGAGAGGAGGATAGAGTCTGAAATGCATTTGCAAATGGTGGGATGGGGGTAAGTGGATGTCAAAGACGTACAAAAGTGTATTCCTCTGCACTGTATTTTGGTTGTCAGCTGTGGCCATCATTCATTTGCTGAAAGGTGTTTAATAACCACTGCCCTTTAAAACTGTACCAAAGAACTGCAGGAATGAACCCACTATGAGAAGGGTAAATCTACTTGTATTATTTAACTGAAGCAGGCGGTCACAGTAGTCATTTCATGACACTTTGGAACTCATCCAGCAGTTCTTTTAAGTAGTAACTACTTAAATGTAATCTTTATTTTGGAAGTTTGCCTAGTATTACTGTGCAGAATATCCACTAATAGTTTTGTTTTAGCAGTATAATTTGTCCTTTAGATGGGCAATTCACATTTAAAAATTTATTATTTTATGTCCTTATGAAAGCAAAATCCCAAGTGCTATCAAGTACTTTCGTACAGTGACATAGAAAATGGTAGATGGTTATTTTCACTTGAATATGATTTTTTTTTAAACCCCAGCTATTTAAAGTTGTTGTGTTACTGTCTGCCTTCTGGTTTCTCTTACAACCATGTACAAATTTTGGCATGTTTTCCTGTACAGTTTACAAATATGAAAAAGTAGGTCCAGATGGCTACAGTGATAATCTGTGATGTGATGATCTTCTCGCTTAATTATTCAACATGTGCAACTCCAATCTCTGTGTCGCCTCATCCCAATTTATACAGAATGCAACAGCTAAAATTCCTGGCTTTGAAGTCTTAGGAGGAGAATTCCTCCTTCCATGGCCTCAGACTGACTTCTGATGGCCACACTGAGGATCACAGTTCGGTGAATGTGCCAAGCAATTATGGGGGAAAATGCTCTGGATAACTTGACCAGGAGACTAGCTGCAAGGGAAAGGAAACTGGAGGTAGGAATCTGGGTCTTGGGAGGATAGGAAAAAGGTCGAGGAGCTAAGGAATAGCTGAGAGAAAAAGGGATTTGTAAACAAGAGCTGAGATTTTGTTGGAACTTGAGCCTAGGCTGCACTGATCTAAGTAATTTTATTCTTACCTCTAAGCTGATTGTGGTGCTTTTCTGTGTGGACCTGTGTGTTGGCTGGTGCTTGCTTGAGGAATCTGTGGTCCGCTGGTGCTATGTGCCACTGATGAGGCAGACATGGCATAGCCATGGTGTGATAAGTGGGATCTGAGGTGTTATTACAAACTTTTTGCTTCACTCAGCCCACTCTTCTTGAAGCAGTACTTCCTTTGCGTCAGTCACAGGAGTCACAGCTCTTTGAGCAGTATTGGAGAACTAGCTTTGATGACAGATTCTTCTTTTATGAGTTGTCACCATCAGCTACAGATATTAGCAGTCTTTGGCAGAATGTCACTAGGAATTTAAGGATTGATATTTGAGTGCTTTGGTCAATGACAGCGGATGGGTGACTGCCTCTTGCAGATCCTAAAATTCATGCCAATGCTGAAATGAATGGCAATATTAAAAAAATGTTGAAGGAACTGGGTAATCAGCTTGTTAATTGAAGCTGACTTTCACTTTATGAGAATACAAATTAGAATATGCTACTCTGCTGCATAGCAAGCAGTCTGCATTACTGGGTCCAGTGATGAGACATGGTAGTATGTGGTTGGATTATTTCACTGAAGAAGCTCTGTAGCTTCCAGTCATGTCTTGATGTTTAATGAGGTGATCTTTGAGCTATTGCTCTAATCTAATTGTGTATCTGAGTGATATACAAATTGTTTTTCTAACACTATACGGGATAAGGAAAGTATTTCAAAGTAATTGTATTCTAAAGAGGTATAGCTTTTATCTGTATATTTGACAGGGAAACAGGATTAATTACTAGAGTAAAAACAATGGGTGGGGTTTTTTTTTTAGAAACAAGATTTAAATGAGTTTTGATATTTATTCACCTTGTGTCTGTATATTATGAGGACAAGGGTGACTTAAAAAAGGAATTGCAGTTCATTTGGGTAAAAAAGTAAAATGTGAATGTCTTTGAGCACTCAACATTCATAGTTTTCACTGTAGGAGAGGGGAGCAGCCCTCTTGATGCACTCGTGTCATCCCCCCTACCATCTCCTTTTCTTTCTGGACTCCAGAGCTTGTCGCTAGTGGTGTTTCCAGGACTGGGAATTGAGATCGTACATGTTGCCTGAGAATTTAGCAAGATTTCTTGGTAGGTGTGTTGACAGGGACTTTTCTACATATTCCTTTCTCTAGCAATCTTACTCTCAAATGATTTGTATGAATTTGGGGAGTTTGGCTTTAAAAAAAAATCAAGAGCCGTTACAGAAAAAGGGGCTGAGCTGCATCATAGCGGCTGTTCATGTATTCCAGTTTTATGACCATACAACTGCTGATACCGTCTTTCCTGATTTGTCTGTATGCTTACTGGCAATATACGACAGCTTGGGCTCTTTTTGTGAAGGAGGTAACAACAGTTCACCCTGTCTGCTCATCTCTTGCAATAGCAACCTAATGTTCTATTATTTTAATGAATTGTAAAATGGTACCACTAGCAGTACAGTAGACAAACAAGATATTTTTAATAAAATTGACATGACTAAAGATGAAATAATTATTACTATTTTAAAGTGTGTACGGTAGCAATATGGAACAAAAGCTTTCTTTAGACTCAGTTCTCTTCTAATGAATCCATAAAATGTTCTAATGAATCCGTAAAATGTATAGTCTGTTTCATTAGACAAGTACTTTTTTTTTCAGGCTCATGCACAAAGCTGCATGTTATCCAGGATAGTTAGTTAGCATGAGTAAATTTTAATGAAACTTGTACTGTTTTGCAAACCAAGAGGTAGAGCGAAGTACCCAGGGGAAGTAGAATGAATCTCCTACAACAAATACATGGGTAGTGTCTGTGTGAGGAGACACTGGTGTGCGTGCTTGTGGATGCCTGTATCCAGAAAGAGCCCTGAAAATGGCATAGTTTAACCATGCCAAACTGCTGCTTGTATGCTCATATTGGCATAAATTCACTTAATTGTTCACTGAAAGTGCAGTTAAACTGACACACAATCATCCAGGATAGTTATTTGAAAGCATCTTTGCTGCTGGCCACCTGCGGTTAGTGTGCAACTCCTTTTTTTTTTTTTTTTTTTCCCCTAATACAGCAGTTTATTTTAAGCAAATAAAAGAAAATGTAGTTTGTAATTCAGAGTTAAATTGTACTTCCAACATGGTGTATTTTAACCTATCTAGAAATATGGGCATCCTGATTATTTAATTTTTAATATATGAGTTTGGTTCCTGGAGGGAATAGTCTCTAAATTAATCTGGTTGGTCCTAGCAGTAAGAGTTGCATGCCCCGCATGCTTAGCTTTTCACACTTTTTCTTTTTAGCAGTAGGTATCTTCTGCTGGCTCATCTAAATAAGAAAATCTTGAATTGCTTCTTTTTTTTTTGATTATTCATCAAATACTGTTGATAGAGAAACTAAAAACTATGTGTGTAAAAAAAATAATAACTTTACCTAATGGACCTCATTCATGTTTCTTTTAGGCAAGCTAGATCAAAAAAGAGTGAACAAGGGAGAGAATAATTGCACAAGGCCCTTTATGCATAGGAACAAAATTATACAGAATCAACTAGGTTGGAAAAGATCTTGAAGATCATCAAATCCAAATATATTGCATTTTATAATTAATTTTTTTTCTTTTTGCATCCTCAGATTGTTTTAGACTTTTCAAATGCAATTTGTCAAAAGTCTGATTAAAGATCTGTGCTGGAAAGAAAAAGTCAGTGTGCTGGTCCCCAGGAATAGTAGTCAAAAAGATGGTCTGTGTCACTATTATAGGTATGTTTTGAAGAGTTTTGACTTCACCATTATATTTAATTTCTGAGATAGATTTGCATATGGAAATTATACTGAAGTCAAGGAAACTAACCTAAACTTTTTATGTTTAGGGTTCTCTTGGCATTTATGTCTTGCCCTCCAGGCTAGCTGTCACTTCTTGGTACAGTTGCCCTTTCAGTAAGGAGAAGAGCCTATTTCAGGAAAGACTTTTTGCTTGCTCCAAGACTTCTGACCCTCAGTTGCAGTGTTTCAGGGATGCATGGGTACAAAATTAAGGTGCTGCCTCCATGGGCTTGCTCTTGCAGACAGTGTCTCAGGCAGAGATGGAACTTCTGCCACAGTCCTTACTGGACAGTGTGCAGTGGGGAAAAATCTAACCCCTGCAAATTCTTTGGAAAAGGATTTGGTTTTGAAGGCTTTTCTAAGGTGTCTGTTCATCTGCTTTTGCAGTGGGTACATGTTTAATGTCTTTGTTTTTTTGTTGTTGGAGTTTTCATTTTTACTTTAGCAGCATATTAAGTGCAGTTCCAGACTTTTTCTTTCTCCTTCTGTGCACTGTGCATGCTGTAGTGTAATGAAGTGGATAGTGAATTCCTGTTTCTTCCAGTTGCTCAGCTAACTTAAAGCTTGCCCTTTTCTCTTGTGGGAACTTGTGATGAGGTTTCTACCTGCTACCTTGATTTACTGTTCTTTTGTCCCATTGGGGTCTCTGAAGACTCTCCTCTGAGTAGCTGCAAGTAAGCTTCTGCTTGCAGTTCCCCACAATGTATTTAATACCTTTAAATTAATACATCTAAAATAATTAATACACTTAAATGTATTGTGCCATTTTATTAGTTTAAACCAGTCGAGGTTGAAGCAGAGAGAAACTTAAACTCTTACAGAATCATAGAATAGTTAGGGTTGGACAGGACCTGAAGATTATCTAGTTCCAACCCCCTGCCATGGGCAGGGATGCCTCACCCTAGACCATGTAATCAAAGACTGTTATCTCTAAGACGTATTATCAGGAGTGCATTCGCATCCTCTTTTGTCTTGTCTTCAAAGTCTAACCTTGTCTTTGGATATTCTGATTGAGAGAAAGGAGTGTATCCTGCCTCCATTTTTACCTTGTGAGATGCATGCAGTGAGAGAAGGAGTTCAGCTAGGTGGGAAAAATATTCTTTGACCCCCAAATTCTCCCACAGTGTGACTATAGATGTAAACAACTATGTCAGAGACTAACTGCAGCATATAAGTGGCCTGTCTTTCCAAAGGGTGCTGTTTGGATTTAGAGGCTGAGGAAAGATATTGTTGTGAAGGAATCTTTGCTTCTGAGTTATGCACAGAAGGGATAGATGAAATCATCACAATGCCTGCAGAATAGAAGACATGAGACCTCTCCACATTTACATCTTAGTCCTTATTAATACCAAGATTAGTCCCGTGAAAGTCAGTAACCTCTTTATAATGGAAACCGTGGAGTCCATAGATACATACAGATATAGTATCTGTATGAGAGTACTGGTCCTTTCCTTTATCTCTGGAGAAGCAGGATTCTCTTTTTGGTTTTGCTGTGTTGGAGCTGTTTTTTTAAACTTGGCTGGGGTATAGAAGTCTCATTGCATAAAGAACATGAGTCTTCATTTACAGCCAGGGAGACAGAGAAGGCTGAGCTTCCGGTACAAATGTTTCATTTTATTCTTTTTTAATTTATATCCATTATATTCACACATTTATGGGTATTTCTGAGACTTTACAAATAAAAAGAAATAAAGTTTGTACTTCTTTAAAGGGGAAGTACCATATTCATAAGTGTTAGAATGTCTTCTGTGGTACTATGTGTAAGAAAAACAGCTTTTTTGAGTCTGTGATGCAGTATTGGACCTTGATTTTGCTAAATACACATTCATAATCTTACAGAAACATGAATTAGAACTAGCTGTTAGTATTGTATGATCTGTGAGTCAGTAGTATAAATTAGCTGTGATATAGCACACATAAACTGGTTGAATTTGGATAATAATAGTGCATAATACTCAAAATGTCACCCTTGCAGAAAATGAACAGTCAAAACAGTGGAACGGGAGCTTTGTACCCCTATATAAGTGAGTGCACAGAATTTCTATGAGCAAATACAGTCTGCTGTGAGCTACAAGCAGTTTGTGGGACAGATTCATACATGACATCGTAAGATACACTACTTAGGAAGGGAGGAATATAAATTTAACTGCCTAGAAGCTTCCTCCCCCCCCCCCCCGTTTTGTTTTTTTTTACTGAAACATAGCAGAGAAGATAAGATTGACTATCAAATTGATGTACTGCTCAGATGTATTAAGATATGTCTTTGATCTGTTTATTTTAGTTGAAATTAAGGATTAGATGTATCCAGGTCTTAGCTGGAAGGCTTCTAAAGAAAGCAAAATCAAGTGGTAAGAGAAGAGCAGTTCATTTTGTGATGGCTGGTGCTACAGTAGTGTTAGGGAGCAACATTTACAAAACATTCTGCTTTCTGAGCTTTTAAAACCCTTTGGTCTTACTGTACAGTGTCTTATAATTAACAGACCTTTATTCCATGTGTTTAGGATCTTCATTTTACACAAATAGAAAATTTCCACATAATTAAGCAGCACAATGCAGTTCAGTGAGATCAAATGCATTAGAACTCAATATTGGCTATTATTTTTCCCTGAATTGCTCCATTAATTAGCAGGATGACAGTTCTGCCATTATGGAGTTGTCTCAAAACACCAGTCTTCTCTGAAAGGCAGTGATGTCTCATAACTGTGTGCTGTCAGCAGGCAAGGATGTGGGACTCAGTAAATCTGTTAGTGGTGGAAGTTTTTTTGGGTCACAGCATTAGGTTGTTACTGCTTAGAATGTTTGTTATGATAAAACTAAAGGAATTGGGTTGGGTCTAAAATTACATTGACACCGTGACTATTTTTTTACTTATAAGTATAGTTATTGGATGTTTCATAAAATCAGGGAGTTGAAACTTCAACTTTATTCTTGTACTGAAGGAAAACCATTGTTGACTGATGTCTGGATTTTAATAGAAAGGGGTCTTCAGTGTTAAAATCTGCAATACACAACTTTATCAGTAGTCTTGGTAAACAGATAGTGATGTCAGAACCAGTGCCCCTCCCTCCTGTAAAGCAAAAGTACATCATCAGGGCACTGTGGTGAAGCTTGTCCTACTCCTTTCTGTGCTGTGCTATACATACTCCATGGATAGGCAAAAAATACATGCTCTAAAGTTGTTGTTTTTTCAAAACAGTCAGTAACGTGAAGAAGCAATTCCTTTCCTACCTTACCTTCTTTCCATTGAGGAAAGCAGATCAAGGGGCAGTGGAGCCAAGTGAATGTGGGACACAAATTTTAATACATTTGCTGTGTCTAAATAAAATAAAAAATGTTGCAGAACATTACTTTTCCCACACACATTATAAAATTAAACTTTAAAACAGAAGAGGAGGGAATAAATGTTTTTTAATCCTACTGGGTGATAAAAGAAATCAACATTCCTAAATTGTGTAACTGATAAGTTCATGAATTTATTAGGGGAGCAGCTGATAGCATACTTTTGAGGAGTCAAATACTACACAGGCAAAAAACACAATGTTTTGTTTTAAACATCAAAACCTGGTGGTTTGTTTGTTTGTTTGTTTTTGTTTGGGTTTTTTTATTTGGTGTGTTTTTTTGCTTGTTTGTTTGTTTTTTGGGGTGTGTGGGTTCTCTTGTGCTGGAGTAAATTTCTTTGTATATTCCAGGTGCTTTTCCCACATGTGTGCAAGAAAAGTAGCCAGTTAAAAGAAGTGACTGCTGTGGAGGACAGCATTACCGCCATGAAAGGAAGCTGCCTCCTTGCACTGCTGTTGGCAGGACTTGGTGTATTAGGAATACTAGAGCCAATAACAACAGAAGATACCCACTGCCACAGAGCTGAGCACCCAGTTATTGCATATAAAGGTAAGGGGCAAGTGAAAAATAAACTTCTCCAGAAACTGGCTAAGGATCATGTAATCTTTTCATGGAAACCTCTGATTTTAATGCATAATGGTATATAAAAAAAGTTGTTTCGGTGCTGTTACATAGTAACCTGGACTATATTCCATACAGGTTAAATACAATTAGGCTTGCTAAGTTTCTTCACATTTTGATGCTGGTTCTGTCATTTAAACTTGGGTGACTCATTTTCCTCTGTAATTAAACCCAGCCTGAATTATTGCATGGCATTGTTCCTTTCCAGGTGCAGGACTCTACGCTTAATTTCATGAAGTGGCTTCTTGGCCCATCTGGGTCTCTTTGGACTGCATCTCTGTCCTCAAGCTTATGAAGTGTTTCTTTGAATTTAATGTGTTCTGTAAACTTTACAGACTGTACTCTGATGCCTCCCCTTGTTCACTGATTAAGGTATTAAACAGGACAGTCATGAGGATCAGCCCTGGTGATATTCCAGTTGTTACTAGCCTTGTGGTAGAGTAAGGTTCGTAAAACATTTCTCTCTCTGATAATCAAGCCAGCTTGATTATCCAACCATCTTTTTACCCATCTTGTTGCCTACCTGAAGAGACAGACTGTAATACCCTAACTTGCAGTGAGATAGTGTTGAAAGCCTTGCAATAAATGACATCCTGTGCTTTCCCTCATCATTAAAACTGTAGTCATTTTATTACAGAAGGCAATTGGGTTGGTCAGGAATGATTTCAGCTTGGATTGTTCTCACTCATTTTCTTCTCTTCCGTATGTCCAGAAAAGTGCATTCCAAAAGGACTAAATTCATAACTTTCCCAGGAATTTGAGATTGACTGGCCTGTAGTTCCCACAGTTGTGTTCCTGCAGTTTCTGAGGACCTTCCTTCATCTCTGTGACTTCTCAGAGATGAGGAGTGGCCAGTTATCTTGGTGTCCATGGATATAGCTTGTCTGATCCCATGGGTTCAGATCTTGCAAGTCATCCTTGACTTGGGCTTCATCTACTGTTGGTAGTTCTTGAACTGCTTTGCTGAACACCAGATACCTTTGAGACATTGCTGGTGAAGACTGAAACAAACTCTGCTGAGTTCCTCAGCCTTATCTGTGTCTGCAGGCACTAGATCACCTGCCCAATTCAGCAACAGGCTTCTATTTTCCCTGTTTGACCTTTCATATATTGTAGCAGTAAAACCTGCTCTTGTTACCCTTGATATTCCATACAAGTCTTAACTCTCATTGAACTTTCTTTAACCTGACACAGTCCTTACATACCCATATGGTATTTCTAAATTCCTCCTTGGTTACCTTGTCCCTGCTTACATCTCATACATACAGCCTTTTTGCATTGGAACTCCACTATGAGTTCCTTGCTTTGCCAAGCCAGTCTTCATACATCAAGTTCTCGGCTTAATTATTGTGATGGACTGCTGAGGAGTAGTTGGACAAGTGAAGAATACTTGGAGGATGTTGTCTGAAAAAAAACCTGAGGCATTTAATAACTTAGCTGATTTTTTGTTTTGAATTGAGAGTTTTTTCCATTAGTGTCACAACTTAGAACAAATTGCAAATAGTTTGTAGCTATGAGGAGGCAGGGATTGAGATGTATTACATTACATATTGCATTTCTTCTGTTTTTCTAAGAAAGCACATGTGTAATTCTTTTGTTCCAATGAATTAGGATTTATTGAATTTTAATTGAAAAAAGATTTGTTTCCATTCTTTTCATAAAGTTAGGGAAAATAACGTGTTTTCTACAGAAAGTATTTTTGTTCTGGCATTTTAGTGGTTTCATAGGAGCAATGGTACCAGCTGTCCTTTTCTCCAGTTTATTGGAGAATGAATTAAAATGGCTACACTCTGTACCTGAGAATAGCAAATCAGTCTATTATGAAGGAGGGACCTTTATCTCTCATTTATTGATAAATAGTATGATTTATTCTGATGAAATATCTGGTTTTCTTGGCATTTGTGTTGTCTGTATAATTTAGTTAAAAATGTTTTTATCGTGACACGTGTACGTGATGTTATAAATTAAAATAGCACAGTTAAAATTCTGGCACTTAACTGCTTAATTTCACAAACTAAGGGAATCACTGTATATGCAACTGTAAAAGCAAGTAATTGAGAGTCAACCACGTGCTGAAATTCAATTAAAATTTTGTTGGTTTATGGGTCTGATTCAGCCAGTTTTTATGAGAATAGCTTGAATTTTAACCTCATTCTACCTTTTAGATCATTATTGTTCTCTGTAATATTTAATTTCTAGTGATGTCCTTCCAGTTCTAAGTTACTATGCTGAGGCTTTTTGGGGACAGAGACCTCCTCTGTCACCTTGTTCCAGTTGCATCTTTTAATGTAGCCAAAGGTAGTGTTACAATTAGAGTTAACTGAACAAAACCAGTTCCTTTTTGCTGTAAATATACGTGGGAAATAGAACTGTATAGAAACATCTGTTGTCACACTGTTCATATGATATTCAGAAAGATTTTTAATGCCAGGCTCCCTCTTGACCTTTTTGGTAAAAAGATCCTTAATCAGTACATATCCATGACATATCTTAGAATTTATGAACTGACATGTCTTGAAAAAATTTTCCTTCACTTAAAAATATTCTGATCACAGTAATCTGTAGGGAATCATCAGTAAATCTTAGTACATGTAGAAACGTATTTGAAATGCAGTATATAGTGTGTAACAGGTAGGTAACGTAACTGGTGTGGGCACACAGTGATTGACTTGTAGTTGGACTGCTAGTTAAGGGAAAACAGAAGATATGAGACCAAAGGAAAAGATGACTAAGAAGTTTGGCTTTCAACCTGCGTGCTAGGAATCAAAGTATATAAAAAAAAGAAATGTGTGGGAGAGAGCTGCTCTGTGAATTTATCCTGCTGTAGGCGTAGTCAGGATTCTATCCCCCCTCTTCCCAACTTCTGTATTTTTCTTACAGCGTTTATCAATTTCATGAATGTCCATAGGAAAATGTCCTCTGTATATATTGACATTATTAGTGCTGCTAGACTGAGTCCTGGAATCAGTTAACAGGTGTGAAACCTTTAATTTGAATGCTGTAATACTATCCTGTAAAGTCATCGTACAATAATATTAGATCCACCAGAGCTAAATGCTGTGTGGGATGCTGAATATCAGCCAAGGCTGAGTGCTACGGAGTGGTAGGTACTTTAAAGCTTGTAAACTCAGTACTAACTTTACAGAGATATCAACTCTTTTGTTTTATTTATAACTGACTAAAGCCTTTTTTTGTAGTTTCTGGTGTGCCAAAATAGAATGTACTTATTTGATTTGTCTTCCTTTGAGAGGCATGGTAGATGAAGTGTAAACTATTAAATAAAACTAATGGAGTGAGAGTCTGGTGTAGTGTATGGATCAACAGCTGCAAAAAAATAATAAAAAGAAAAAGTAGTCCCCAGGAGTTGTCGTGGTGAAATATGGAAAAGGAGTGTATCTCCTAAAAGAGCTTACTTTCTTCCCCACTGCCCATCAAAAACTGCTCGCTCAGGTGATGACCCTGTCAAGATACCTTTTGTAGAGACATATACTATTTCTATCATTGATTTTCCCAGCTCAGAAGTTTTAGCTGAAAGACTGTGATATATTTCCTGATACCAAATGGCAAGAATTTCACCCACCAATTAACTTTTATTCAAGTACTTTGTTTGCTGGTGGTAAAGCGAAGTTGCAGAAGCAGGGGAGATACATGCCCTTTCGAAGGATTTTTGACACAATCAAAAAAATCTTTTATGTTTCTCAAACATAGCAGTAATAATCCTATTGTAATTTGTTTATCTGCATAGTTAATGTTAGGAACGAGTAAGGCAACTTATCTCTCCCTCAGAAACTAAAAGAAGAAAGTCCACTGTAGATCTGAAAATGTTTCAGCTCTACAATCTGTTGTCATAGGTCTTCCCTAGACTAGAATAAGGCACTTTATGTCTTTATTGGAAGCTGGAATTTAAAATTTCTAATTTTTTAAAGTTGGTAGGAGCTATAATAGAGATAAGATTTATATAAAAGCAGACATCAGAGAATGGGATGGATTGACAGGATCGGTCCAGTAGTGAGAAGTTTGGTGTTTTATATGATGCATAGTCTGTCTTTTAAGTTTCTTCTTTTGGAGGAGTTGTCTGCCTCCAGATATGCAATTGCTATAAAATGAATTCTTAGAATAGGATATTACTGCAGAATTCAAATTTAAGGTTTGATAGCTGTTAAGAATTGATCTCAAGACTGTCTGTTGGTCCACCTGCGCTAGAAATGTCAATAAGTATATAGGGTGTTTTCCCATAGGAAACAAGATGCACATGACAGAATGGACACACAGAGTCTCATAGTGTGAGATTATTGGTCTTTGCATACTTTTCCATATGTCACAGATGTGCAAATTTATTCTTGAAATAAGAATTAAGAAAGAAAAGACGCTGAAATAAGCTGGTCATTAAAGATAGAGCCTTATAATTATGGAATCATAGACTAGTAAGTGTTGGAAAGGACCTTAAGATCATCTAGTTCCAACCCCCCTGCCATGGGCAGGGACATCTCACACTAAACCATGCCAC